>JADRCC010573240.1:0-17196 GCA_019843855.1 Hylomyscus alleni | reverse complement strand
AGCCTACAGGGGATATTCCTTATTAAAACCACCACAGGTGTTTCATTTTTGTACCATCCTAACACTCCATCCAGTTTTATGACCATGTCAGTTATTTATAGCTTTCCACCTACACTAAACTTAGATTCAGGTCCAAGCAAGGGGAAGGTCTATATATCATAGCAATGTTGCTTATGTGGACGGTGAAGAAGAGAAAACAATAAAAAACAATCAAGACAAATGCAGTTGGAGTAGGGCACATTTCCTTTTTACAAGTCAATAAAAAAAAAAAGACTATGAACCTCAACGGTCCCCAACATCATCCCTCTTCAGATAATGGTGCTCACAACAAGAATAACATTAGAGCTGTGCTTCAGATCTTGGCTGCACAATGACAACTAGGGTAATTGTGACATATCGTGGAAGTCACCCGGGCAACAAACACTTACCAAATCTGTATAAATGTTCCCCTTACAAATCATTGCTTGTTCACCAACACAAGGGCATTTCTACACTCTAGAAATAACTCCAAAGGTCACTGTGACCAAAAATAGTTTCCTTTTAGTCAAAGGACACCTGGCCCTCACCCTTTCAGTCTCAGACCCCCAGTGCAGCAAGATATATGCTGAGCATCAGGCTGCAGCATGCATGAAAAGAGTGCAGGTTCCCCTAGGAAACAGCTTTCAGAATGATGTGTCCTGGTTGGCTTTGTGTGTCAACTTGACACAAGCTGAAGTCTTGTGACCGAGAGAAAGGAGCCTCAAGTGAGGAAATTCTTCCATGAGATCCAGCTGTGGGGCAATTTCTCAATTAGTGATCAATGAGGAAGGCCCAGCCCATTGTGGGTGGTGTCACCTCTGGACTGGCGGTCCTGGGTTTTATTAAAAAGCAGACTGAGAAATCCAGTAAGCAACACCCCTCCATGGCCTCTGCATCAGCTCCTTGCTTCTGGGTTCCTGCCCTGTTTGAGTTCCTATCCTGACTTCCTTTGATGATGGACAGCAATGTGGAAGTGAAAGCTGAATAAACCCTTTCCTCTCCAACTTGATTTTTGGTCATGGTGTTTGGTCACAGCAACAGAAACCAGAAAACAACTTGGGTCTTTAGTCTTAAAGCAAAAGTACATCATGAAAAGACTCAGGAGCCAACAGCAGTGATCTACTTTTAGAAAAGGCCACACTGGTGGCACAGAGACAATTAGGGGAGATAAGATTAATGCTGACCTCTGAGAGTAATAGGACATCTCTAGTTGGGCCTGACCTGGGGATTAAGGTGCAGGCCAATCAACAGTCATCAAGAGTCAATCTGAGAGGAACTGAAGTAAAGATGTAGACAGGAGACCTGACCAAGTGAAGGAAAAGGCACTTAAAAAGCATGAAAGGGTCCATAAGATGGGTTGGTTCATAACAGTAGTAAAATTACATTTTTAGAGTAGCAACAAAAATAATTTCCTGGTTGGGGGTTAAAACAACACGAAGAACTGAATTAAAGAGTCACAGCATTAGAGAGATGAGAAACAAGCAGAGGGAATGTTGTGTCTTGCAATCCAATGAAAGGATGTGTTTCAAGAAAGCTCTGGGTGTGAAGACTGACAACTAGAGCCAGCAGGGAAACGGAAAGTGCCTGGGAGATCTGGCGATGAGAACATCAGAGCTGGGCTTGATAAGGGCTGTGGAGATGGAAGAAGGAGATAGAAGTTGATCATGGAGAGTGGAAGAAAGAGTACCTGAAAAAGAAAGACACACCTAGGGCTAGACAGATAGATGTCTCAGTGGTTAAGCATGAGCTGTTCTTGCAGAGGAATTGGGTTCAATTCCAGAATCCACATGACAACTCACAAATATCTGTAATTCCAGTGCCAGAGGATCCGATATCCTCTTCCGGCTTCCACAGGCACCGCAGGCACATGGTTCAAACACTGAGATACATAAAGTTAAAAATAAATATATGTAAACAAAAAGAAAGAAATACAGACTCAAACCTACAGAATTCCTAATTTAGGAGACAATGAAGAATATGGTGTTTCGGAGCAGGAGAGATGTCTTAATACTTAAGAGCATGTTGCTCTTGCAGAGAGGACACAGGTTCAGGTCCCAGCACCTGTCAGGCAACTCAGAGTGGTCTGTAACTTCAGCTCCAGGGGAATCAGGTACCCTCTCCTGGCCTCCTGCATCGGATTCATGTACCATTACCAATACACATATACATATAATTTAAAATAAAATCTGAATTCAGACTCCCCGTGTTCTCCTCCAGAGTCTAGCTTGGATAAGGTATAGTCTCCACCACTTATCAAGGAAATTTCTCTTTGCAACAGACAAAGACCACTACAGAAAACCACAACCAATCAATACCCATCGTTATAGATCCCAGTTCCAAGGGATACATCCACAAAATACCCCCATACCTAAGACTCAGGAAACACCAGAAGAGGGAGCAGGAAGATTGTAAGAGCCAGAGGATCATAGACTTTGCTGTGAGATTGTGCCCCCTAGTAACATCAGAAGTTATACTCATAAAGTCTCACCTACATGACCACACACATGAGCTGAACGTTAACCTGGACAGAGAAAAGTCCACAAGGCCTCAACCCTACACAAAGAACTCAAGGCAACTGAGTAAATCTAGGAGCAAAAGAGGTGGTCCTCCCAGGGAAGAGCACACCAATTGATTGTCCAGTGTCAAATGGCCAGCTCTAAAGACATACACACAAGTAATATGGACTCAACAGGCTATAATTAGGAATATATGTATATATAAATACATATGTGCATACAACAATAACAATTAGTGAAAAGAGAGGCCACAAATACGAAGGTGATCTGGGAGAGACAGAGGGGAGGACTTGGAGGGAGGAGAGGGAAGAGGAAAATGTTATAAATAAAATACAACCTCAAAACTTAAAGTTAAATCTTAAAATAAAAAGAATATAGCTGGGTGTGGTGACACACAGCTTTAATCCCAACACCTGCAGGCTCTCTGTGGACTCTCAAACCCTGTGGGGTTGAGGTCAGCCTGGTTGATATTGTGAGTTCTAGGTCAGCCACAGCTACAATAGCAAGGCCATATCTTAGCAATAAATAAAAAAAAATTAAAGAATTGTTTAAAAATAGCACAGTAACTAGAGGGAGTGTGGAACCAAGGAAGGGTTTTTAATTTGTGTTTGTTGGTCAAGTCTTGAACTTGCTTCCTTGCCTGTGGGGATGACTCTAGAGACAGCAGTTGTGTTTACAGGAGGGAAAGGCAAGAACTCTTGGCCAACCATTTCTGGGAAAGCAGGATGCTGCTATGCTGAGCACAGAGGGAACAGAGGAGACAGAGGGTGAATGGCAAACTGTCGGAAAAAACCTCCCTAGGTGATTGTTTCAATTTTCTGGGAAGCAGAACGTGAGGTATACATACCGTGGCTGTGGCCAGAGGTTACACCATACTCTGTGAGCGTAGACTAGTGAATCTACGTGGTTCCCTAGACACTGAGTCAGCAGGCTCAGAGAGGTTCCTCCAAACTCTGACAAACCATAGTACTGATTCTCATTCCGGGGCCAAGCTTTGAGAAGTATGTCCCATGGCTCTGAAGATACCCATTTTCTGAGCCACCTGAAACGCACTATGAAAAATGGAACAAAGTGGGGGAGCCCCACAGGTAAAGAGGCCACCTACCACCAAGACAGACAATCTGAATTAAATCCCCAGAAACCACGTGTGGGAGCAGAAAATCAACTTTTCATTTTGTTCTCTGATCACACACAGATGATGTGGCATGATCATTGCATGCACAGGAGCATGTGTGCATACAAAGACAGAAAAGTAAATGTGTGTGTGTGTGTATGTGTGTGTGTGTGTGTGTAACAGAGCTGACAATGTAGCTCAGCTGCTAGCGTGCTTGCCCAGCATGCACAAAGCTTCGACTTCAGTCTCTTGAACCTCATAAACTGGGCTTCGTAGGGAACACATCCAACATCCTGGAGATGAAGACAAGAGGATCAAGAGTTTGAGGTCATCTATGGCTATATAGCAAGCTGGAGGCCAACCTGAGCTACACCAGACTATATCTAAAATAAAATTTAAATTAGAGTTCCCAAGGATAGTGTTCTAGGGCACACAGTAATCTTTGTGGTAGTACTGTCCCCACCTAGCCGCCTCTTCCTGGAGCTATTTGATTAGCTAGCTCAGGAGCCAGCCCTGACCTTCTGTGGAGAGTTAATAAATCTTTTTCATTCCCAGTGTTAAATGGGCTCTTGTAAACACATTGTACCTTTCCATTTACAACATGGAGCTTAGAGACTCGACGTTATTTCCTTTTTCTCTGCAAATGTTCCACACTCAAGTCCTGAAACTTGCCAGCAATTTGAGCTAACAGCTTAACTTAAAAACTGCCCATAATTTGCTACAAAATTGGATCCTTATGTGTTTTGTTGTAGGATGGGTGCTACATCTGTGCTTGCATTGGCTTAATGAACCTCTTTAGTGGTGGGACCTGAGGAAGCACTGTCAGTAGAAAGAGCCCCCACCCCCATCCTTCAGACGTTCTCATGACACACCTCCCACATTCAGGACAATGTAGACTTTTTTTTTTTTTTGGTCTTCATTCGTTCATTCATTCATTCATTTGCATGCCAAATGTTGTCCCCCTCCCAGTCCCGCCTCATTAGAGACCCTGCCCCATACGCCCTCTCCTTCTCCTCTGAGAATGTGGAGTCCCCTCTGGACCTCCTCCCACCCTGGAACATTAAGTCTCTGCCAGGGTAGGCGCATCCTTAGTGTTGTAGACTTAAACCAGCACTTTCTGCTGTTGTTTAAAATTATTTCTTGGAAATCACTTTTGATTTGGATTGTGCTCAATGTCTTTGTTTGTTTGGTTGGTTGGTTGGTTTGGTTTTTTTCGAGACAGCGTTTCTCTGTGTAGCCTTGGCTGTCCTGGAACTCACTCTGTAGACCAGGCTGTGCTCAATGTCTTATCACATAAAAAAGGGAGGACAAAGTGGTCCTCCTTTCTATACTGTCATCCTCAGAGAGAGACATTGAGGATGCCATTGGCATTGGTATGGAAGGTGGCTTCGATCCTAAGCCACATCACAGAGTACTGGAAGTGTGTAACAAACAGGCTAGTGTGGTTGATCATGGCCCAGTCACCATCATATGTGCACGAGCACAGCAAGCCAGCTGTCAGAGTAAGCGCCTTCATGGTGGGGATGGTAATGCTGTACTAAGACAATGATGACTCCATCAGCAATTTCAACACCAAGGGAAAGAGGAAAGATAAGGTTTGAGTTTGGAATCTTGGTCCTTACCTGCTGATGGCAATTTGAGAAATACTGGCAAGTTGGAGAAAGCAGGTCACCAGGCAGCAGTGGGTCCTCAGAATACTTTGTCCTGGTTACTTCCTGCCTCTCCCTCTGCTTCCTATCCCACGAGATGAGCTGGTTTACTGTCTGGTACCCTATCTGCCGTGACGTTCAGCCTCACCTAAGGCCACAGTAACGGAACCAGTCAACCATTGGATGAAACCTCTGAAACCGAACCATGGGACCTTTCTAAATCCTTCCAGGTTGCTTTTATCACATCATAATGATGAAAAGTAAGCAGGGGTAGTGAGTGGACATTTTCAGATTTGTCTCCAGGAAGAATGGCTGCCTGGACAGCCGTACTCTAAGAACTGGCTCTCCGGGAAAGGTGCTTTTATTCAATCCTTTTCCACTGAAGTCTTGAAGAAGCTTCTGGATTTTACGGGTATAAGTAGGACTGTTGCTGCCAGAGAACACCTACTCCGTGAGATAGGGAGTCCTGAGACTGGTACACCAGAGCAAGCAGGTCCATACAGATGTTATCTTAACAATCCAAGTATCAGTATGAACCCACTGGAAAGATCAAGAACTGAGGTTGAGGAGATGGTTCAGCTTGTAACTATGCACTTCCCCAGCGTCTGTGTACCAAGCCACGCATGATAGTGTGTGTGATCCTGGAGTCCAGGCAGAGACCGAATGATCACTGATGCTTTCTGGCCAACCAATCCACATGAATCACTAAACTCCTGCTTCAGGGAGAGATCCTGCCTCAAAACAATAAGGAGGGCAGGAGCAGAAGACACCTAATGTGTCACCTATGGCATCCACGTATACACACATGCAAATGCAGACATGCTGATGAATACAAACAGGAACATACACACATGGGTACACCACACACACACACACACACACACACACACATACACACACACACACAACCAAGAATAACTTCCACTGAAAGGCACAGTAAACCCTTCATATTGCTGATGATTGATCAATAACAGACTAGCTCACATCATGATCTTTATAGCATTATGGAACGTAGCAACATAGACACATCTTGGTACAGGATTGTTAAAATCTTTAGAAAATTCTGATATGAATTTTGGAGTGCCAAATTTTATTCACTCTTGATAACTCACTTAGTAGTTATTAGCAAACAAAGTACTCGCCTATAAGAACTTGAGTTTTACTATCATTATGCACTCCCTACGCATAGGATCTATCGTCATGTCTCACTGGATGACCAAGAAACTTACCTGAGATCAATGCACTAAAAGCGGACAATCCAATCATTCCAAAGTCCCCTCTGCTATGTCGTCTAATCCAATATGGATATCAAACAGTCCCATGCTGTCACACTCCCTGGCTTCTGTTGGCCACATTCATGGGGTTGTGTCAGTGCTCTTGGCTCAGCTAAATGAAATGCACTTCTGCACTAGCCATGGTCACTGCAGTCCCTGCGCTGTGTGTTCTTATGTAACCTGCATGTGAGTTTTACATAAGCATCCTGACGGTAGTTAACGTCCATTTTTTTTTCCTAAGCACCAGTCACCCCTTTAAAGGCTTTAGCACATTTGCCTCAGTTACTCTTCACTGGTCCCTAGGGAGAAAGGTGCTATTATTAACCAATTTCTTCCCAAGGTTTCACACCACACTCTTTAAATAACTTGTACATGAGAATTTTGTTTTCCTGTCATTTAGTGCCAGGAACTTTCTGGCACTCTGGGGGAAGTAGCCAACTTCCGCTTTCCTGGTGCAGAATTCCGTGGTTGATTGCTTGCCTTTCATCCCTGGGTTCCGGGAAGTGCACAGAAGCATCTGGCCCTCACACTCAGCTGAGGCTTCTTATCATCCGTGAAGCTGACTCCACTGTTCTGACTTCCATCTCCACTTCATTTGCTGGGTTGCACGGCTCCTTGCTGTTGACTGCCTCCAAACTTTTGGGAGAAGGTCAAAACAGAGATAAATACAATTAAACACATGAGTGAACATACCCTGAGTCTGATGGCAGGTCAGTGAGGGGAGGTGAAGGACAACAGCCTCCGTTTGGGATGAATTAGATAGCGATCATTCCAGACACAGATTTATTGCTCCCTCTTTGTTTTATAGCTTTCTGGTTTGTTAAAGACAGTCTCATTATGTGTGTATCCCAGACTGGCCCAGAGTTAGTGATTCTCCTGCCTCTGTCTTCCAAAGGCTTGGATTACAAGTATGCGTCTCTATACCTTCTAATGTTTGAGATTCATATATCTAAAGAAGACGGATTCATTCTATGGAAAGACCTGAAATTTTATAAAAACAGTGTAAACACAAATCAGCAAGCCAGAACCTCAGCGGTCCTAAAGGACATAGAATTAATTATATTGCAGAATTGTGTTTACACTGATATTATGTAATCCTTACCATGATACGAATATATTGTTGTTTAAAGAAAATATTTTCTCTACTAAATACTTTGAATTTAGACATGCTTGTATGTATGCCTGTGCTCTCTTCTCGCTGGCAAATGAGTACAGCTGCCCATAAGGGTCAGCATATGAGCAAAACCTTAAAAATGCATTCAGAATAAGCAAGCTATGCTCTAACCCTTCCCATCACCTAAGGGGATTTGGTACTGTCCATTCTTCACTTCACCAGCTGTGGTACAGAAGCAAGGCTGCTGACTCCGCAGCACAGCTGAATTACCGTGGGAGGTGCATTGTGATGTCTAATGAGCCCAGGCTGGTGAGACGGTTCAGTAGTAAAATCACTAGCTGCTCCTTCAAGGGACCCAGGTTCGGTTCCTGGCACCTACATGACAGATCACAACCACCAGTTTCAGGGGCTCCAAGACCCTCTTCTGGCCTCCACAGCACACTGTGGGCATGCACACTGTGTAGGCACACACACTGTGGGCATACATGCCTACAAGCAGGCACTCATACTGTCCCAGCTAGCTTTATGCCAACTTGACTCAAGCTGCAGTCATCATGGAGAAGGGGGCCTCAACTGAGAAAATGTCACCATAAGATGGGCAGTGGGTACGTCTGTGGGGCATTTTCTCAATCAGTGATTGATGTGGGAGGACACAGCCCATTGTGGGTGGGGCCACCTCTGGGCTGGTGTTCCTGGGCTTTATTTAAAAATTAAAAAAAAAAAAAAAGGCTCAAGCAAGCCAGTAAGCGGCAGCCCTCCATGGCCAATACACTAGCTCCTGCCTCCAGATTCCCACACCGTTTGAGTTTCTGCCCTGACTTCCTTCAGTGATGAACAGTGATGTGGAAGTGTGAGCCAAATAAAGTCTTTCCTTCTCAAGTTGCTTTGGCCATGGTGTCTCATTGCAGCAACCCTATTACATACATACACACAAAAATAAATAAATCTTTTTAAGTTTAATAACAAGACACGTTTATCATTCATTTTTCACCAGAAATAAAGTAATGAGGAAAGAGAACTAGCCTACTGCACTCCTTTCTGGAATGGAGAGGGGATAATGTCCTGTAGAATTTTTCTAGACTAGTTCATGCTGGAGTTCTACGCAGCCCCTTTAGGGTTTCTAGACAACTCAACTCTGTGATCACTGCAATGGTTCCAAGCGGACTCGGCAACAGTGCCTGCAGAGAAGCAACTGCTCAGGGTGTCAAGCTTTGTTGCAATTCCAAGAATTTCAGTTGTTTCCTTGAAAGTGCTGACTTGTAGCATGTGCAATCTCACTCAGTCCACAGTACCGTGGGTGTAGTGGCTCACACCTGTAACCCCAACCTTTGGAAGGGAGAGGCAAAGAGGATCAAGAGTTTGACCAGTCCATGGCTGTCCTGGAACTCACTCTGTAGACCAGGCTGGCCTCGAACTCAGAAATCCGCCTGCTTCCACCTCCCAAGTGCTGGGATTAAAGGCGTGCATTACCACCACCCAGCTCATTTTTTAATTATTTCATGACTCTGTGGTCTGTGAATTCTCCAGCTCCCTGTGGATAGCTACAGAAGTTCTATCCTTACTGTACATCTGTGTGACTGTCTCTAGAATTGGACACCTAAGAGTTGAATTCCTGGACTTGTGGGAAGCCGACTTACCGCTTCCCGTCGCCACAAGATAGCGCTGACTATGGCGCTGACTTACCGCTTCGCGCTCTCCCCACTGCGCCTGCGCAAGATGGCGCTGACTCCCACTGCGCCTGCGCAAGATGGCGCTGACTTCCACGGCGCCTGCACTTGCCCATAACCAATCATTGCACCTATGTAAATGAGGAGCCTTTTGCACACCAATCACACGCTGCCTAGAGCCCTATATAAGCAGACGTCTTTCGGGGCTCTGGGTCTTCGCGTGCCATCTAAAAGAGTTGTACACAATAAAGCTACGCTGGAAGAATTCCTCGAGTGGTGCGTCGTCATTGCGCGCCGCATGGACTGAAAGTGATGTATACTTTAAAGTTCTGTAGAAATTCCCAGAATGCAGAATCTATTCTACTTATTCTCCCACCAAGGATATAGCAAAGTTTCCCTTTCTTGGATGGATAGAATCAATCTTTATTTTAAAAACAATTGTCCATTGCTAATTTTGTTTGTCAGCTTGCTAAGCTGAGCAGCAGTCTAGATGTGCTTGAAAAGTGAGACCAATATCTGAATCAGAAGATCTTGAATAAAGCAGATAGGACTGGCCTTTAACGGACATGCCTTATCTAATCATTTGAAAACCTTAAGAGAAAAAGATCAAGAGTCCCAGAGAAGGCATCCAACCTCCAAACTGCCTTTCAACTTGAGCTGCAGCATTGACTTCTGCCAATATGCTCTCTTGCCCAGTGGATTGCAGACTCATCAGACCATACACCAGTGCACTGCATTTTAAATACACACAGAGAGAGGGAGAGAGAGAGAGAGAGAGAGAGAGAGAGAGAGAGAGAGAGACTCCTGCAGTCCTTGAGAATACTGATTAATACATTTGTTTAATAAAAGGTTGTAAAATCTGTGTCTTGGTTTGGGGTTTTATTGCTGTGAAAAGACACTATAACAAAGGCAACCATTTAATTGTGGCTGGCTTACAGTTTTAGAGGTTTAGTCCATTACCATCGTGGTGGGAAGCATGGCATCTTGCAAGCAGACTTGGTGCTGGAGGAGCTGAAAGGCAGCAGAAGGAGACTGTCCCATGCAAGCAGTCAAGAGGAGGCTCTGATTCTGAGATGGGTGGAACTTGAACACAGAAGATCTCAAAGCCCACCTACACAGTCATACAGCTCCTCCAACAAACCTTACCTATTCCAATAAGGCCACACTTCCTAATAGTGCCACTCCATGGTCAAGCACTGAAACACATGAATCTATGGGGGGGGCAGGGGTAAACCTATTTAAGGAAGCACAATCTATTTGGTTTTGATGCATAGATTTGCTATGTTTTAGTTAACAGGGAAGTACAAAAATAGATACAAAAATATGAATCAAGTTCTCATGTAATCCAAACTGGCCTCAAACTACCTAAGTAACTGAAGCTGGCCTCTAACTCAAGATCCTCCTGCCTCACCCTACGGAGTGTTGGGGTTGCAAGCATGTACCACCACATCTAAATCTTCAGTTAGTTTGTTTGAGACAAGGTCCCCTATGGCCCAGGCTGGGCTTTAACTATCTATGTGGCTGAGGTTGACCTTAAATTCAGGATTCTCCTGCCTCAACCTACACAGGATCGGGATTACAGGATTTGCTGCCACACCCATTTTCAAAGTTGGTCACATTTTATTGTTTAACCATTTTCCTGTGCTTTTGCTCTGAAGAACATTTGCCTGATTTCTGCTGGGCATTTGGGATTTCTTTGATCTTCATTTGCTTGTTTTGTGATTTTTACTTCTGCAAAGTGTACATGTCTCACACAGTCATCTGTGCTGTGGACCTGTAGCCACTGAGCCATGACAGCCTCCAGAGGCCAGAAAGGAGAACTGTTCTTCCCTCTCCACCCAGCAGCACGCCAGCCTCTGGAGCTTGCTATTTTCTTTCTGCTGTTTTCTCCATTAATTAGTCTGTTTTCTGTCCTCTAGAAACTCTCAAATACATCTATCCACCTACCTACCTACCTGCCTATCTACCTACCTACCTACCTACCTATCTGTAGTGGTCTGAATAGGTTTGGCCCCCATAGATTCATATGTTTGAATAAGCTTGGTCCAAGGAGTGGCACTGTAGGAGCTGTGGCCTTGTTGGAGTAGGTGTAGCCTTGTTAGAGGAAGTGTGTCACTGTGGGTGTGGTTTTGAGGCCTTCCTCTTAGTTACCTGGAAGACAGTCTAGTTGTCTTCTGAACAAGATGCAGAACTCTCAGCTCTTCCAATGCCATGCCTGCATGAACGCTGCCTTATTACCCACTTTGATGATAAATGGACTGAACCTTTGAACCTGGAAGCCAGTCCTAATTAAATGTTGTCCTTTGTAAGAGTTGCCTTGATCATAGTGTCTCTTCACAACAATGGAAACTCTAAGACACCATCTCTATCTCTCTGTCTCTGTCTGTCTCTGTGTGTGTGTGTGTGTGTGTGTGTGTGTGTGTGTGTGTGTGTGTGTTCTTTGAGTGAGACAGGATTCCCTCACTGGTCTGGAACTTTCCAACTAGCTAAGTATTCTGGGATACCTAGGCAGCAAGACCCAGGTAACTGCCTGTCCCTGCCACGCTAGTGCTGGGATTGCAAGCACACACCACAACAACAGGGTTTTGACATAGGTACTAGGGACTAAATTCAGGTATTCACGGTTATAAAACAAGCTAGCTGACCGACCCATCTTCTTATCCCCAACCATCAAAATCTCTAATGCATAGCATGTTTGGTCTACAACCTTAAGACTCTGAACACATCTCATTTGGTCTTATGGGCAATGCTTTTGCCAATGCATGCTTTGTCTTTTTAAGTTTGCATTGGCATCACTGTGGTTAGAATGATAAATGTCCCCATAGAGTCATGTATTTGGACATTTTTTTTTTGGTCACAATTGCTTCTTTATTTGTCCCTAAAGTTTGTGGAGTTTGTAGAACCTTTTGGAAGTGTAGAATGGCTGAAGGACATGTATTACTGTGGTGGGCTTTGAGGACTGATGGTCTCTCCCCACTTCCAGCTCTCTGCTTCCTGTATGCTGCTAAGATGTGATCTCTCAGCCTCCTTCTCCTGCTGCCATATTAGTTACTTTTCTGATGCTATGATAAGACCCCATGACCAAGCAACTTTAAGAGAAAATGTTTAATTTGGGCTTATGATTTCAGAGGATTAGAGTCCATGGTAGTGGAGCAAAGGCAAGGCATTGGGAACAGCTAAAAGCTTATATCTTGATTCATAAGTAGAAGACAGAGAGAAAGACTCATCAGAAATAACTAGAGTCTTTTCAAACTGCAAGGCCTACCTTGAAGAGACACACATCCTCCAACAAGGCATACCACCTAGTCCTTCCCAAGCAGTTCCACCAACTGGGGAACCAAGTATTCAGACTTATTAGCCATTCTCAGTCAAACCACCATGGCCACCATTATGAACATCTAGCCCCCTGGAACTATAAGCCAACATAAAACCTGCCTTACTTGACTTTTGGTCATGCTGTTTTATCACAGAACATGAACAGAAAATGAAACAATGCTTGCATTTTTTAACTGTATGTATTTCTTCTTTTCTTTCAGATATATTTTTCTTAGCATATATTTACTGTGCATTCTTCATATCTTGTTTACAAAGCAGGATGCAGGGAGAGCAGAGAGGTAAACACATGAGCTTCACAAGTGACACTGGACCAAGCAGAGAGCACATCACTTAACAGTGAGAGCTGGGAGAGAGTTTTCAAAGGCTCTGAGGACCAGCTGGTTATGGATTTGAAAACCCAAGCCATTGCAGTAACAAAACCAGAACTGAGTAATTGCCCCTAACTTGCCTGTGAAGAACAATCTGAGAAGTTCTCTGCTTTTCTCAAGTGGCAAGAAGTGGGTACTAAGTAGAGCGCATACAAAAGGGACCTCAGGAATGTGCTTTTGAGAATCTAAATGTTCATGGGAGAGAGGTGGAGATATAGTCACTGGGGGAGTTAAAATAGCATACAATTAATTATGCAGACAATCAAGGTTCTTTTTTATGTCGAGTTCTATTTGATTTACATAAAACAAAGGGCTGCATTTGATTGAGAAAATACTATGTTTTACATTACATATAATTTACAAATAAGAATTACACTTTCATGCTGCCTGGGAACACACCTTCTTTTTCAACATCTTACATAGAAGTACTGGGAAACCATTGCTGACACTGGGGGCAGGCAGCAGGCTTCCAAGCCTAGCTGGGTATGGGGAAAGCATGGTGGGTGAAAGCAGAAACAGGCTGGAGATCGACACCTGAGTTAGAAACAGACTAATTCCAATTCCTCCATCTCCTCAGCCAGTGCTTAGAAATCTAGTTCATCTTATCTGTTCCAATCCTGTCAGCTCCTCTCCTTTTTTCTTGAGGATAAATTGTGGGAGACTGTGGTGGTTTGACAGGCTCATATGCTTGAATGCCTGATTCCCAGTTGGTGGACTGGATTAGGAAGGATTAGAACATGTGACCTTGTTGGAAGAGGTATGACCTTGTCAGAGGAGGTGTGTCACTGGAAGTGGGCTTAAAAGTTTCAAAGGCCCATGCCAGGCATAGTCTCTCCTTCTCCCTGCCCCTCTCCCTATCCCTGCCCCTCTCCCTCTCCTTCAGTCTCTCTCTCTCCTTCTCCTCTGCCTCCTCCTCTCCTTCCACCTCTCCTTCTGCCTCTCCCTCTGCCTCTCTTTCTGCCTCCTCCTCTCTCTCTGCCTCTCCCTCCCTTACTCCTCCCCATCTCTCTCTGCCTATGACTTGCTGATAAAATGTAAGCTCTCAGCTACTGCTCCAGCACCATACCTGCTTGCCTGCTGCCATGTTCCCACCTTGATGGTTATGGGACCTACCCTCTAAACTATAAGCAAGGACCTAATTAAATGCTTTCCATCATAAGACTCCATGTAATAGTGTCTCTTAACAGCAATAGAGCAGTAACTAAGGCAAGGATCATCAGGCATAGTGCCCTAGCCCTATCCCTTGATCAAAGATGAAATGGGCTTAGTGGTCATACCATCTAAGCTGGATCTGGGACACAACTTGTGTAAAACAAAAATTCAATGTCACTCATTCAACAATATTAAAAAGCTTAGGCTGGAGAGATGGCTCAGTGGTTGAGAGCACTGATTGCTCTTCCGAAGGTTCTGAGTTCAAATCCCAGCAACCACATGGTGGCTCACAACCATCTGTAATGAGATCTGGTGCTCTCTTCCGGTGTGTCTGAAGATAGCTACAGTGTACTTACATATAATAATAATAATAATAATAATAATAATAATAATAATAAATAAACAAATAAATCTTTGCTGGGCAGTGGTGACGCACGCCTATAATCCCAGCACTTGGGAGGCAGAGGCAGGTGGATTTCTGAGTTCAAGGCCAGCCTGGTCTGCAGAGTGAGTTCCAGGACAGCCAGGGCTACACACAGAAACCCTGTTTTGGAAAAACAAAAACAAAAACAAACCAAAACAAAAAACAAAAACAAAACAAACAAAAAAAAACTTAAGATGCTGATGGAAACTAAAAAGTCAACAAACAAAAACAGGTGATCCTTTTTGAAGTATACTTTACAGGCCCATGAAGCCAGGACTAATTGGCTTTCTGTGTGTGCCTGTATGTGTGTGTGTGTGCATTTGTACATATGTGTGTATGTGTGTGTCTCCGTGTGTCTGTGTGTGTGTGCACGTGCGTGTGTGTATACTCAGATGCATGTAGGTAGCTACAAAGTTCAGAAGAGGGCATCAGATCCCCTGGAACAGGAGTTACAGACAATTTTGAGCCACCCAATGGGGTGCTGGGAGCCAAATTCTTGTCCTCTGAAAAATTAGCAAGTGCTCTTAACACTCTCTCTCCAGACCCCTAGCTGACTGCCTGAGGAGAAGCACGTGGGGAGACACGGGCGGGCGAGCTGAGTATTGTTCTTGGGAGTGATTGTAGGATCTCCCTCCAGGTCTGGATGCTCAGGACAGTCCCGGCCTCTCCCTTCCTTCTTATTCTGCAACTTCGTCTGTTGCACTGTGAGCACTCATCTCCTTGTAAAAATGTCTCTTTGGTCCTGTTTTGTTTTCCTTTTAAGTTTCTGTGGTTTTTAATAAAGCATCTTGATTGACGGGGGAAGTTAGCAAACCTCCTTAGCCTGACACAAGCAGTAAGTCAGTGAGTAAATGCATAATGTGTAAGAGTTAAAGGCACCGAGAGGCCCTCAGCCCCGTGAAGGTTCTGTGCCCCAGTGTAGGGGAATGACAGGGCTGATAAGTGGGAGAGGGTGGGGTGGCAGGCATGGGGAGGGGGGAGGCAACAGGGGTCTGTTCTTATTGTTTTTGTTTGTTCATTAAAAAGAAAAAATAAATTAATTTATTTTTTAAAAAAAAAGAGTTAAAGGCACCAAGAGGAAGAGGACAGAAGAAATCTGAGGGGAGGGAAGGCAACAGAGAGGAGGGGAGTGGAGGAGAGGAAAAGGCGGGGGTAGTGTCTTACTCAGGGTTTGTATTCCTGCACAAAACATCACGACCAAGAAGCAAGTTGGGGAGGAAAGGGTTTATTTAGCTTTTATACTTCCACATTGCTGTTCATCACCAAAGGAAGTCAGGACAGGAACTCACACAGAGCAGGAACTTGGAGGCAGGAGCTCATGCAGAGGCCATGGAGAGATGCTGCTTACTGGCTTGTTTCCCCCGGCTTGCTCAGCCTGCTTTCTTATAGAACCCAGGCCTACAAGCCTAGGGATGGCACCACCCACAATGGGCCCTCCCACCCTTGATCACTAATTGAGAAAATGCCTTACAGCTGGATCTCATGGAGGCATCTGCTCAAGGGAGGCTCCTTTCTCTGTCATATCTCCAGCTTGTGTCCAGTGGACACAAAACCAACCAGTAGAAGGAGGAAGGTAGGAGAGAGGAGTTCCTTTCTCTGGACCTGTACATTCTGTCCCTTCTACTCGGGGTGTCATTTCCAGGCATGTCCACTTCCAACTCACCTGTCACTTTATTAATGTGGCTTTCCTTATAACCCTACCTAAATACCACCACTTCCCACCCCTGCTTTCATTGCCTCTTCCCTCTCTCCCTGTAGTTTACTATGTATCTATCTATTTATTAGTGTGTGTGTGTGTGTGTGTGTGTGTGTGTGTGTGTGTGTGGTGTCTGCACATGCGTATGAAGGCCAAAGATTAATGTCAGTTGTCTTTGATGGATAGTTCTCTATTCCCCATACCCCCTTTTTTTTTTTAATCAGTGTCTCTCCTGAACCTGAAGATTTTCTATTTGGCTAGGCTGGCTAACCAAAGAACTTCAGAGCTCTACCTGTCTCTCCCAGTCTCCACCATTGTACCTGGCTTTGTACAAGACTTCTAAGGATCTGAACTCAGGACCTCCTGCTTGCGCAACAAGCACTTTACCAACTGAGCCATCTCTCCACCCTCTTAGTCTACTTAGATGTCCTTCATCATATCTATTACCACCTAATATTTATATATTTCTTTCAAAATTATCTGGCTTTCCTCCACCAGATTATGGTCCAAAGGGAACAGTATGCATCCCATGGCACTGAGAGCAGCAAGCATGACTAAGAGGGTGTTCAGCAAATAGGCACTGAACAGAGGAATGCGAAAATGGATGGCTAGGAGTGAGTGTATGGACTCTCTAAAGAGGCAGCTTTAAAGCTGAAACCTAGCGGAGCAAGAGATGGCCGTGTGCGGAATATCTCTTGTGGCAGGAGCGGAAAAGGAAGTGAAAAACAGGCAAAACAGACAGGGAAACAAGCTGCTGCTGCTGCTGCTGCTGCTGCTGCTGCTGCTGCTGCTGCTCCTGCTCCTCCTCCTCCTCCTCCTCATCCTCCTCCTCCTCCTCATCCTCCTCCTCATCCTCCTCCTCCTCCTC
>JADRCC010573239.1:0-20677 GCA_019843855.1 Hylomyscus alleni | reverse complement strand
AAAATGCCTCCATCGAATCAGCCTGTAGGTGATCTATGGGGGATTTTCTTGATGTGGGAGGGTGGGCCCATCTTACTATGGGCAGTGCCACCCCAAGGTGGTCCTTCATGGTATAACAGCAGCCTGAGCAAGAGAAGAAACCAGCCAGCAGCACTCTACCTCTGAGGCGTCTGCTTCACTCCCAGCCTCCAGGTTCCCGCCCTGAGCTCCTGCCCGGTCTCTCGGTGATGGACGGTAAACTGTAAACTCTTTCCTCCCCAAGTTGCGTTTAGTGTTAGTGTTTATCATAGCAATAAAAAGAAAACCAGGACAGCAATCAATCCAAATCACCGTAATTCCAAGATGCTATCAATATGAGAAAGGTACACCCCTTTCCAACACTCCTTCTTAAAAAGGGGTTTGTTAAACCCACACCTCTTAGTTTTGAATGTCTACAGTCCAAGTAGGCAAGAGTAGTGTTTCTCAACCTGAGGGTCTCAGCCCCTTTGGAAAAAACCTCTATCTCCAAGAATATTTACATTACAATTCAAAACAGTAGCAAGATTACAGTTATGAAGTAGCAATGAAATCACTTTAAGGTTGGTCACCACACCATGAGGAACTGTATAGCATTAGGAAGACTGAGAGCCACAATTCTGGAGCTACATGCGGCTGAAGGGACTTGACCACGCACGTCTAGATTCTAAGACCAGTGATTGTGGGAGCAAGAACGGTGTGCAAGCAAAGATAAAGGACAGGTTTGTTAAAAACCCTTCTGTTTGCCTGTCCCCATTCAGGGTACAAATTTGCCTAGTGACAATGGGGAAGGTGTGTATTAATTCCTCCTGTGTTACCTGCCCCACCCAAACCTACTTTTTCTCAACATTCATGATGGGAGAAGCGGAAAAATCTTTCTCTTTACCTCTGGAATTAAAAAAAAAAAAAAGATTAGGTAAATCAAGTATGGAGCAAAGTGAGTTCTTTCTCTAGGTCCAGCATGGAAGGTGCCTGACCCACTAGAGAAACTTAGTTTTTACTCTTCCTTTGATATTACTGACCAAACAGACGAAGAAAGGCGTGTGTTTGCTACAGTACGAACTCACAGCAATTTCCGCAGCAGCGTTGTCTAAACTCTTGAACTCTTAATTACACAGGTAATGGGTGGTTCAGAGTTAGAACAAGTAACACTAGACAACTAATTTCATGGTGGGCAGCGGAATGTGTGCTTCCACCTCAAACCTGCCCTCTCCTCTTCCCAGTCTGGGCTTTAACATGATGTGGGGAGGAGGAGACACTGTGGATTTCATGGTGGGCTATACCAAGTGTGTCTTCGAGTTTCTATAGGTTAGACGCTACAATGTGTCCCAGAAAGAGAAAAACAAAAATCCCACTCTGGAACATAAAATAAATATTTGTGACCTTGACCACCCTCACTCCCAACTCTAACACCCAACAAGGAACCAAACAGCTCTCAGCAAAACTCAGCTTTCCAAAAAGCCACAGGATGGCACCAGCTGGGGACACAAGTGCCATCCAGATCAACAGTTCTCAACAACTTCCTTTGTCCAATTCCCCTGACCCTATGAATCTTAAATGCATGTCGCTCTGGTCCTCCTGACTGATAACTCTTTTAATGCCCCCTTTTTTTTTTCATTGTAAAAAAAAAAAAATAATTCCCTCCTTGGGGCAGCCAATAGACCCAGCTAGGATCTGGCCTTTTTCTCAAGTACCCTCCCCTTCCCTTTCCTTAGGTCCCATCCGGCTGTGAGTCTTTTACCCCAGCCTAAACTAAGCCTTTGGAGGCTGCTCTGCTCATGTGTCAATGAGCCATTCCGGTACACCTCTCCCATTCTGGAAGGCCCTTCCATCCTTTAAGCTCCCAGACTCAATCAAGATGGGTGTGGTGGTTTGAGTGAGAAAGCTCCCCCGCCCCCAGGCTCTGATTTGAATGCTTGATCTCTAGTTGGAAGAACTATTTGGGAAGGATTAAGAGGTGTGCTCTTCTGGGAGGAGGTGTCACTGGGGGTGGGCTTTGAGGTTTCAGAAGCTCACCTGCCACTCCCAAGCATACTCTCCCTCCCCTGCTCCCCACACCATGTGCTTGTGGATGTAAACTCTCAGCTACTGCTCCAACACAATCCCTGCCTCCTGCTGCTGAGTTCCCTGCTGTGTTGGTCAGGGCTTCTAACCCTCTGGAACCATGACCCCCCATATAAAATGCTTTCTTTTATAAGTTGCCTTGGTCTAGTGTTTTGTCATAGCAATAGAAACACAGAAAGTAACTAAGACAAAAAAAGTAACTAAGACAATTGCCCCCTGCCATAGCTTCTTTCTAGACTACCACTGCTTAACCATCCCTCTGTCCTGGCTCAGTGTGATGTCTGGCTTCAGGAAGGCACAGGAATGGGAAAGCTATGGAGAATTCAAAGCAAAGATCCAAGAATGCAGTGAACCTAAGCCCGCCCACACCGCCACCTGAGCAAGAAGATTGACTTTTGCTAGCCACAAAGACCTCAATCTTTAGGCTCAACTCTCCTTCCCAAGCATCTAAACAGATGAGAAGATTCACCTATTTCTAAAGTTCATATCTATACACACCAATATTAAAAGTGATAGGAACATCCTTGGGTTCTGTGTAAATGCCAGTGAGTTCTATGGAGTCCCCTGTCCAGGAGCCAAACACTATGTGCTATCCCAATGGTAGACCAGATGTCTGGTCTATCACGACGGGAGTGTTAAGAATTTCTACCTTACTGCTGCTTTCCTGGGGCAGACCATCATGAAGCTACATTTTCCACATGGGCACTGGCACTCAGAAAATGACTGGTCTGAGGAGCTGTTTGTTTTCTCAGCCCACACTGAGGCATGCAGGGGCGCTCTCAAGAGCGCTGACCTGGTGTTTTATTTCTTTCATGCATCCCAAGGTATGTTCTTACCTTTTAGCAAATTCTTCTTGCCTGGCAAACCACCACCTAAAATTCCAAAATGTGTTCATTCACTTTACAAATATTGATCTAATCCTCACGACTAGTCAGGCACTGAGTCACAGCCAAGAGGAGCATAGAATTCAACAGCAGTGACATGACATTCAGAATCCTGCTGTTCAGAACTCCCCCTGGCTGGGTGACTATGGAGAATGGCTGGAAGGACAACCAAGCGTCTGTGGGCTGGCCGCTGGTCTGGGTCCTTCCCTCCCACTAACTCCTTTACTTTTTACAACACCTAGTGAGTGAGTCACTATATGCTCCCCATTTTACAGATGTGGGAACCACTGCTGAGAAGAGGAAACTTGCCCAAGGTCCCAGAGCTAACAGGTGGTAAAGCGAGTTTGGGCTTCCTTTACTTTCTTTTTAATTTTTCAAATAGTTTTATTGCTGTATAATTTACATACTATAAAATTAATGGTGCCCAGGCAGATCCAACCTTACAACTATACACAATACCTCTCCACCTACTTCCTATCCCTTAGCTTTCCTAGTTTACAAAATATAGGAATAATCTGTGCTCCTCAGAGCAGCTAGGAGGCCTGGTGAGGGGAGTATAATAGTCAATACGCACAGCCCAGGGTCTGGCATGGAGAACTGTTCAAACTGAGTTAGTTTAGTCCAAAACACAACTTCTCTTTACAGAAAGTAGCCACAATAAAGTGCACAGGGAAAGAAAATTTGAGTACAGATATAACTATCTCAAAAGGGAACTTTCTTTAAAAGATCCCCCATCCTGGAAGCTGACAGGTTTGAAAGGATGGGCCTGTTCGGCAATGATGAGTTAGTCTGACTAAATCCACCTAAAGCACTGGCTGATGCCTCTGCTGAGTCCTACATCTATGACACACACGGTAGGAAGCAATGACTCCTGAGTGCTGAAGGGAAACATTCAAAATCTCTTCTCTCCAGAGAAGACAGTGGGCTGGGAGCTAACCATTGCATACTTGGCACCAAAGCTTCTATAAGAAACACCCTCAGGGAGGGACTCCATGTATCCACTGTACAGATGGATAAACCTCCCGTTTGTTTGGTCACATTCTGAAAGCTTACTGTAGCGACTGAGGGTACTAATCTCCCTGACCTTGAAGCCCTCCTTCCCCTAACCAGTGCTACGGTGGGAATCTGTCCTTGGAGCCAGTACCCCCCCTCCACCTTCTGCCTGTTTGCCCTCCCCACACCCAGTAAGACAGGCAGCAGGAAAGCAGAGTGAAGAAGAGACCCAAGGAATAGTCACCCAACCATGAGGCCAGCTGCTTTCCTCGGAGCCAGAGCTGCCTCATGAAACCCAATTCTTGCTTCACTTCATGCACAGCCTCTGGCCAGGGCAATAGGCCTACTTCATACTTCCACTGATGTACAAGTTCAGCAAAACTAGAAAGTTCCTTTCTAGGCTCTGCCAAACAAAAAGGTGTTTAGCTTAAATGCAACCCACATTCAAATATATTTCACGGATCTCATGAGTCCAATGGCATGAAGTTTTTAGAAAGTAAAACTGTTAATGCTGGGACCAAGAAATTCAACTCCTGATTTCAAAGAAACTGGTTGTCCTTCTATACACACGCCCCTCATGCGTGTGACCCACATACAGACAATGTGTGGATGACAGTGACTGTATGAGGACTTCAACACTTGTTATAATCCAGCAACCGTGGAGTCTACCTTCCCACTCTGAATCTTCCAGGTCAAACAAAGATGATAAAAGAGTGTCACTAGACTAGGCTGGGCCCATCCTCAAGTCCCTAATCAGAAACAAGAGATCACTTAGGGTGATGATGTCATACATGCATAGCCACTATTGGCAAGGTGAGCCTTGGGGAGTGCAGACTTGAGGACATTGGGTGGATGCAAGGCCAACCCTCAATTCTGCGCACTAGAAGGAGACTCTGCAGGTTCTCCTAGGACTTCATCAATGTGAACCTGAGATCAGGAGAGTCTACTGTATCGCCATTGACCCACAGTGAGGAAATGCTTTACCACGTCTGTCCCTCTTTCAGAGCCTTGCCAGCCAACCTGGCTATACTTATGGGATAGCACTGGCTGCTGGCTGAGTCAAATGGAAGTGACTACAGACACTGTCCTGACAGTCATTCATTCCCACCAGACCCCAGCGAGTTAAAGGGAAGAAGGCCACTGTTACACATCCAACAACTTCACATCCTGCCTTAAATTACTAACTCCCCCGGGACTGCATCTCAAGAGCCAGCACAGCCCCAACCACCTTCCTATATTGTCTCTTCACACTTCCTCGAGTCTCCATCTTGAACTTTCTACCATCACTAGCTTGCTGAGCTAGAAAAGGGCCCTTCTATACACATGCCCTTCATCCAGACGACCTGGTACCTTTATTCTCCCCTTATCCCCCAGCTCATTCAGAGAAGGCAAGTCACGGATGTTCAAGAATCAGAGGGATGTCACCATTTCAGACAACTCTTCTTGTCTCTGCTCTCTATCAAATGGCACAGTAGGATTCCAAGGGGGACACACTTGTCCCCCTAAGCACCACTGTGTCTCAAATGACAGAGATTGAGCTGGCCAAGGACTCCATAGAGAACGGACTGTCCATGAAGCCCAATGGAGGTACAAAAAGAAAGAATATCAGAGACAATAGTAAGGACCAAAAGAAAGAGGCAGGGAGTGCCACACTTAGTACTAGAGAGTCACTGTTAGACGCCATGTTGGAAACTCTCAAAGGGCTTACACAGGGAAACAATCTCCACTCGTCCCTAAATGAGTTCTTGGGGCTACCATATCCAAAACTGCCCATGGCACAATTCTAAAATGTTTGCATAAGACATTTACATAAAATGGCAGAGGCATCTCTAAAAACAATGCTTAGAATACACAACTTTAGTGTGGAGGAAGGCAAGTACACAATTTCTGGTCTAGATTTTCAATATAACGAGCATGGGAACTGGGAAAGCTCTGCAGTGGTGTTCCCACATAGGAGTGTCAGAGGAGGAGCGTGGAGGAAACGGAATGGAGGTGAGGAAAGGAAGCTAAGCTGAGGAAAGTGTGCACTCACACAACCTCACTTAGGTTCTTACTCTTCTGAAATGCTGAGGCTGAAAATCTATCTCTAGGGCTGGGAAGACAGCTCAGTGGTCAAAGTGCTTTGGCACAAGCACCTCCATTCTATTCTCTTAAAAAGTCTGTGCTTGGTAGCCCGTGCTTGTAATCCAAATGCCAGGAAGAAGAGGCAGGCAGATACCTGAGGTTCATGGCCAACCAGCAGAGTCAGAGCAGCAAGTTCCAGCCAGCCAGAGACCCTGCCTCAAAACAAGGAAGGAAGGAAGGGAGGGAGAGAGGGAGGGAGGGGGGAAGAAAGGAAGGAAGGAAGGAAGGAAGGAAGGAAGGAAGGAAGGAAGGAAGAGAGGGAAGGAGGAAGGGAGGGAAGGAGAGAGGGAGGTAGAAAGGGAAGAGGAAAGGAAGGAAGGAAGACAGAAAGGAAGGAAGAGAGGGAAGGAGGGAGGATGGAAGGAAGGGAGGAAGGGAGGGAGGAAGGAAGGAGGAAAGGAAAGAAGACAGGAAAGAAGGAAGGAAGGAAGGAAGGAAGAGAGGGAGGGAAGAAAGGAGGGAGGGAGGGAAGGAGGGAGGAAAGGAGGGAAGGAAGAGAGGAAGGGAGGGAGGAAGGAAGGAAGAGAGGAAGGGAGGGAGGAAGGAAGGAAGAGAGGGAGGGAGGGAGGGAGGGAGGAAGAAAGGAAGGAAGGAAGAAAGGGAAAGAAAAAAGAACAACAGCAACAACAACCAAAATAACCCAAACCAAAACACTTTTTTAACTTTATTTATTTATTTATTTTTAAAACATTTATTTATTTTATATATGTGAGTACACGGTAGTTATCTTCAGACATACCAGAAGAGGGCATCAGATTCCATTATACATGGTTGTGAGCCACCATGTGGTATGCTGGGAATTGAACTCAGGACCTCTGGAAGAGCAGTCAGTGCTCTTAAATGCTGAGCCATCTCTCCAGTCCCCCACTTTTTTAACTTTAAAAGGTGCCTAAGGAACCTTAAATTTTAACAGTGTCCATGGAACTATATCCAAGGCTACCCTCTGGGTCATACACAGGAGCGGACACGGACAGGAGGCACTGGCATGCACATGCAATTTACTTCTGCTACCTTTGATGGAAAGAATGGACCAGTGGGGCTGGAGAGATGGTTCAACAGTTAAGAGCAGTGACTGCTCTTCAGAAAGTCCCGAATTCGAATTCCAGCAACCACATGGTGGCTCATAACCATCCATAATAAGATCTGTACGTACATCTAATAATAAATAAATCTTAAAAAAAAATGGACCAGTGATAAATCACTCAAAACTAAAGCCAATAAAAATGACTTTGGAGTGTTCTGTGAGGCTACGTCAAGAAAATCTGCACATTCCTGCCGACCAGCGTCTTAGGCTAAGTGCGGAAATCAACAGAAAACCAAGGTCATGGTGCTTGCTAGTCACACACGTGGAGGCCAGGCTGGGCTCCGGTGCCTGTGCATGGAGTCACGGTGACCTTTAGATGGGGCAGCAGAGATCAGTCTGTGACTGCTTCAACTGCTTCTCTGAAATCACTCCAGACCTCCTACCTCTAGAAAAGGGAGGGAGGCCATAAACTCTTAAAATAGGAAAATACATTTCCACCTTCAAAATGAAGCTATCCAGTTTCTATTTTTGGTGCTGTAAGGATGGCGCCAAAAATCCAGACAACACAGAGACCCATCCCCAAACTCAAAAATGCGTCCTAGCACCAACCAGTCCAAAGCAGAGTAAACAAGTGTTAGTGACAAACTACAGCTAACTCAAGTACTAGCCATGTCACTCATTTCTCCCGTGCAAACTTCGTAAACTCTAGCCACATAGTGTTTGCCCCACTCGCTAAAAACCAAAACCTGTTGTACTGCTTGTCAGAGCCACACAGTTTGGGGTACATCACAGATATCAGACCTCTTCTTGGAACCTAGAAAGCCTGGCAACAGAGTGCTCTAATTCCCCAGGTCTGTTTGCCACAGTCCCCCCTGCTCCCTATTGCACACAGCCTGGCTCACTTCCCTCACCCCACTGGGCTCCTGGTTCAGCTTGTGTGGGCCAGGATTTGCACCCCCTTTTATCCAGTGCTTTGCATAGTCTGGCCCTCACTTCAGGTTTTTAAAGGGGCATTGTTTTGTGTATAATGCCTCCATTCATGGTAAGGTTTTGAAGGGGAAGTGTTTCAAGTTATTTAACCGACTTGTCAAGTGTTGCTTTTAATTAAACTTGGCTCAAATCAAAAGGAAAGTGGGTACGAATGTGGGCCAGTCTTGGGTACAGGACATTGAGTCATACCTTAATTCTCACCAAATGGCAGTATAAATTCCATTTCAAATGTCTGTATTTGAGCCAGCCAAATAAGTATTCTATTTATAGTGCCAAGGGTTAAAGCTTCCAGACGCCCCTCATCTGCCACCCTGCCCCCAGCACGTGCACGTGTGGGTGAACACACACACACACACACACACACACACACACACACACACACACACACCCCTCCTCTCTCATATCAAATTTCAGCCTCCAGCAAGTCAGGCTTTTTCCGTTAGTTTGTTTTTGATGATTCCTGAGCTGTAGGCACACTTTCTGGCCACCTGCCAACAACATAAGGAAATTCTGTTTATTTCTCAAATAAACAGGGGGGTAAGGGGGGGAGAGGGGATGGGGCCTGTCTCCCTCACTTTGGTTTCTATAAAGTTGTCCAGAAGAGAGCTCACTCTTCTCAAAGCACTTCCTTCTTACCTGATGGCCATCAGACCTGACCGTAAAGTTTCTGCCTCCCCAGTTCTGAAGCAAACCATTTCACACACTCAGGATGTACAGGGGCATGACCTCAGAGAGGCACGTGAAGCTATGCATATTATCTCAAAACTCTTGCCAATGTATCCTAAAAATCAAAATGGGAGGGGGCACTAAGCACCTCTGAGATCAGATCACCAGGACCCACACAGCCAGATGTGGTAGGTGATTGCCTCCTGTAACCCCACCACTGGGAAGGCAGTGATGGGGGATGCTGGACTCGGTGAAAAGCCACTGTAGCAGAACAGGTAAGGTCAGGATTAATGAAAGAGAAACCCTGTCTCAATAAACAAAGTGCAGAACACCAGAGGAAGACACATCTGCAGTTGACCTCTAGCCTCTATATGCACTCACAGACAAGTGAATCTACATGTACGCACACACACACACACACACACACACACCCCACATACATGCATCCTCATACATGCACACACACAGAGCAAAACATATCACAACCCCGAGTCTTAGTTAAGTCTCCTCTGACTCGACATGGGGCCCGGGCTGTAACCCTTGGGACTCCCCTCCCCTTGGGAGGGGATCCAGGCCTGCTGGATGTGAACTGCCTGTGAGCGGTTCAGACCGCAGCTATTTGCCTTTCCCTGTGCAGCTGGCCACCTGAAAGTCATGGCTGTGCAACACGTTCCAAGTTTCACCCTAGATTGGACACTCTTTCAAGTTCAGGAGTAAAGGTTATCTTTTGAAAAACTATGCCACAGGCTACAATGCTCAGCTGAAGAGCAGGAAGTCATGCCACCATTGAGAAAGAAGAAGAAGGCCACAGCCTCAAGTGCCAGGAAAGATGATCCAGCATAGAGTAGCACCAGCCTTGGGCCATGAGTGTGGAAGGAGTGGCCAGGTGTGCAACGTGGCGTTGGAGTGCAGACATGGAACCAGACTTCCTCTGCAAATTACAGCCGTGAGGACAGATGTGTAATAAATTCAGATGTATAGCAGGGAGGAACCAGGATCCCAAATAACACAGACAAAGCAAAGTCTAACCGCACAGTGGGAGAAGGCGAAGATAAATTCTGGATGCAGCTGCTGAGGTGGTACAAAACAGGGAGCTGGAGAAAGGGTTTAGCTGGTAGCATGCTCACCGTGCAAGCGTGGGGGAGGGGATCCAGGAAGATCTCTGGAGTTCACTGGCTGTATTCAGTAAGAGACCCTGTCTCAAAAAATATGGTGGAGCGCATGAGAAGGCACCCAACATAGACCTCTGGCCTCCACACAAGCAGGACTATACAGAACAACTGTTTCGGAAAACCAAAACAAAAACAAAAACAAAAAAAAAAAAGAAAAGTAACAACAACACAAGGAACGCCATCATACGATGGAATATCTAGAATGATCCTGGTCATATGGGCGAACGCTGACACCTCTTACACTATCTCAATTAAGACCAGAGAGCACGCAGCACTCTTAGTGAGTTTGGGCTGCTCCCAGGAAGGAAAAAATCCAGCAAGAGCGACTTCCACTGCAAAATGGATCACAAAAACTAAGGAATGACAGCTACTGACAACAGAGGCCTAAAGTTGCAGAGGGGTTCTTGGGAGCTGAACCACATATTGAAGATAAAGGTCTTGCTAGAGTTACAATAGGAAGTAGACAAAGAATGTGGTACATTACCGGACTTATGGGCAGCAGAGGCTGACAAAGCCCACCCACTGCCAAGCTGTGTCTGATGCTCCTACCTGCTGGACTGGCCTTTTCTTTACTACCAGCTCACGTGATTCCAACCAGAGACAACCTCCCTGAGGACTGCCATGAGATTCTACCAGAACACCTACGAACCCATGGAGCCATTCATCGGATAGCCTGATGCCCAATATGGCTAAGTCTATCAGACAGTGGCCTACTTCCAGGCAAACCAACACATCCCAGAACCATGATCTCTTAGGACCGGGGAAGGAAGTCTGTAACACAGAGCTCATCCGTAGCACTGATCTACAGAAATGTTGTCTGTGCTAAGTTTGCTGGTTTTGTCTTGCCTATTTGTAAATGAAGTGTCTGGTCTCAGATGTCTGAAGAAGTCTTAGACAAAGCAGACTCAGCTGAAACCCAAGCTATGCAAGTGATCTTGGCATAGACCCTTTAATCAGAGTGGGGTCCTAGAGCACAAAAAGGGGCCCCAGACAGTGTAGCTGCGCCATTGGTCCTTAGAACTGGCAATCCAGCTGGTCACGAGAACGCAAAGAAATGAACACACTGAAGCTCAGGAGGAGTCAAAAGCCTAGAAGCTTCCAGAGAACTCTATGATCTGACAAGGAACTTAAACCCTTTAAAACAGAGTTTGGATCCACCTGGGACCAGCAATGGTGTCCAGCATGCAGAGGGTCCAGTGAGATACTGCACGTAAAGGACTTAGCGTGCAGATCCTCCTGAATGGCCTCTGTTTCGACTGTTGTAACTTATTAAAAGATGCGTGCTTCCTAGATCAACGTGAGGGACTTTCCAAGCTGTGACAGTCCATCGATGGAATGAGCTTGGCATTCCCAGCTGTCTCAACTCCATGTCTACATGAGAAACATCCAAGCATCCACTGACACCTCAGCCTCCAGAGCCTGCCAGAGGTCCCAGGGTACCAATGACCCACACTGACCACCATCAACAGAAGCCTTAACAAGCCATGATCTCTGAAGGGAAGCAATACACCACTTCTTCTCACTAACCTGGACTTAACACAGCTAGTAAATAAACACCGGGGGTACGTTGAGTTTTGGTTGAATGGTGTGGTCCCTGAATGTTAAGTCTCAGGCTGGGTAAAGATGTCCTGGCTGAAGCCCCATAATCAACCTCTCAAGCCCAGACTTCCGGCATGAACTAGCTCCAGAGATCTGAATCCCATATTGGGTCAGCCAATCCTCCAGAAATCCTCCTCTAGGGAAACTCAGTTTGATTCAAAAGCTGTCTGCTGACTCTTGGTCTAAGA
Source organism: Hylomyscus alleni (assembly GCA_019843855.1). NCBI lineage: Eukaryota > Metazoa > Chordata > Mammalia > Rodentia > Muridae > Hylomyscus > Hylomyscus alleni. The sequence continues at coordinate 8,958 of JADRCC010573239.1, read as the reverse complement.
AAATTAAATATCTCACTTGGATTCCAAGGAGTTTTTTTTTTTTTCAAGTTTATTTATATCTGTTGTGCCTTGAATATAAAATTCCCCAAAGGCTCACGTGTCTAAACACTTGGCACTTAGCTGTTGGTGCTGATTGGGAAAGGTTCCATGAGTATTTGGGAGGTGGAGACTTCCAAGAGGACGGTTGTCACTGGGACTGGGCTTTGAGGTTTGATGCAATGTCATCAGCCAGCTTCCTGCTTCTGCACTCACTGCTTCCTCCCCATGACAGGCTCTATCCCCACCACCCCCAGGGCCTAAGTTAAAAATCCCCCCTTCCGACCCAAGGAGCTGAAAGGTTTGCAGCCCCTTAGGACGAACAGCAATATGAACTAACTAGTACCCTCAGAGCTCCCATGGACTCAATCACCAACCAAGAGTACACATGGTGGGACTCATGGCTCCAGCAGCATGTGTATAGCTGAGGGTGGCCAAGTCGGTCATCAATGGGAGGAGAGGTCCTTGGCCCTGTGAAGGTTCTATGCCCCAGTGTAGGGGAATGCCAGGGCCAGGAAGTGGGAGAGGGTGGAGTGGTGAGCAGGGGGAGGGGGCAAGGAACTGGGGTTTGTTCTTGTTGGTTTTTGGTTTTTTGTTTTTTGGGTTGTTTTTTTTTTTTTTTTTTTTTTTTTTGGAGGGGAAACTGGGAAAGGAGATATCGTATGACATGTAAAAAAGAAAATATCTAATAAAATTTAAAAAAAAATCTTTAATGCCACAGGTATTAGATCTAGTGGAGCTAGAATAACAGGGAGTTGTCCAGCATAGTGCTGGGAACTGAATATGGTTCCTCTGGAATAGTAAGTACTCTTATCACTGAACCATCTCTCCAGCTTTTCAAATTTCTTATTATCAAACTCATACTAGATACCTGAAATGTTGTTATAAATAGCAATTATCCTAGTCACTTTCACATTTACTGAGGAAGCCAAAGATGTGGTAATAATAATTGTTCTCTCTCTTTTTTTTTTAATTAAATTTTATGTATAAAAAAAATCCCCCCCCCCTTTCTCCATTAAGATACTTTTGTCAGGGTATTTTATTGCAGCAACATAAAAGAAACTAATCTAATACACAAACGATATACAAAAAAAGATATGATTTATAGCACTTTGCAAAGTCAGGAAATATCAGATCAGGGAGCTGGCGAGCCAGCTCAGTGGTTAAGAGCATTTGCTTCCCTTCCAGAGGACACGAGTTTACTTCCTGGTGCCCATGTTGGAGCCTGTAAGCAAGCGCCAGGGAATCTGATGCCCTCTTCTGGCCTCCACAAGTAGATGCACACACACACACACACACACACACACACACACATACACACACACACACACACACACACACGCATAGAGTCTTCCTTTTTATAAAAAAATAAGATTAAATTATTATAGTCTTCACTTGGTGGACAGAAACCTGGCAGAGATACATACAGAAAGAACTCCCACTAAGCTACAAATTAAATGGGGAAACTTAAGAGGCTCCAGCTTAAGCCTGCCTGCCTCTGGCCTGCAGACCTGAGGAAAGCGGTTATGGGTGTGAACTCAGGAGTGACTGTGGGTGTGAACTTGGGAGTCATCTTCCTCTTATTTTAGCAAACAGGAGTGTTGCCCACAGAGTCAGCAGCTGCCTTTCCAAGTGATTCATGACCATAGCTGGCAATAAAACCAAGCTTGGCGAAAAGGAAGCAGAAGGAAAAATCACACACTTACTCATCAAAACTGGGAGCCGTGGAGAAGCAAAGGGGTGGAGCTTACCAACAGGGTTCCCTGGACACACTTGAAGAGCCTGCCTCTTACATGGCCAGGGTTGGTAACCTAGGTGTTTGGTAACTAGCTACAATAAGCAAACAGTAAAAACAAACAAACAAACAAAACAAAAAGAACTCTACTGTGAAGAATGGAGCTTGCTGATGCCCCCAGCTATCCTTCATTCTCCTCAGAAAACACTTGCCAGATTGGTGACGCTGTGTCCAAATCTGTGTCCTCAAGATCCACATAAACGTAATGTTATAGCTCACCTGCTCACAACTATCACGAGGATCGGTTTAGAAGTAAGGAGAATTAAGATATCCATTGACCTAGAAATATATCATCATAACATATATAACAATAGTATTAAAGTTAGTAAGAGTCTGAAGACTATATAATCCACATGCCCCAGAAAAAACACTCTGGGAAACTGGGAAATTACTTCAGCAGGATGTTTTTATTGAGATAGTGAGAGACCAAAGCTGAAAAGAGTAGGGTCTTAGGAAACATTTGGACCAAGCTAGTGCACACTGTTGCACGGTCCTGTGAAGTTGAGGATGCTTGGCATATCTGTGGTTCTTACAGCAGATACCAGCCGTCCCTTCCCACATCTATATCAACAAACACAACTGTTTTCAAATATTGCTAAGTTCAATCACTCCAGTACAAATCACTCCAGATCGAGAACTGCTATTATCCACAAAAACACAACTGAAACTTAAGACTGATCAAGCCTTAAGAAAAAGCTGGAAAAAAAATGCTAACTGAATATTAAATCTCTATAAAGTGGCCCTTTATAGTTTGGTTTGGTTTTTCTCATGGAAGCTGTAAAGTACAGGCAGTTGAAGTGTCAAGGCTCCTCCCAAATCTGCCATCTGCCATCCCACCATGAAGGCAGTTGCTCAAGAGCAGAGCCAAGCAGCCACCTAAGACAGAAGAATGGATCAGGAGCGGCTGCCACTGCGCTTGCTGAGATTTGCCAAGTCTGGCCTGAAGAAGCTGCTCCCACTTGTGAAGGACCATCCTGGATGGCAGCAAACACCAGTTCATCCCTGACATCCTCACCAAGGCTGCAGGGGCTGCTCATGAAGCAGCCAGTTCTTGGAGTTGGTCATCCAGGCAATCTTGGCCGCTTTAAAACCGGTGCGTGCTAGCAGAGACTCCAGAAGGGCTGTGTACACTCAAGAGACTTCAACGGTTTCCTTACTGGTGGTGTTCGTTTTTCTTTTTCTGGCAATATTGGGGGTTAAATGTGGGGCCTCAAGACATGAAAGACAAGCTGTCTACCATTGAGCTACAGTTCAGGCCACTCAGAGACTCCAGACTAGCCTTGGAGGCCTGGAAGAGACTTTCAGAGAGGCTGACATAGTTGAGCAAAGGGCAGGAGATTCTGCAGCGCAACAGCAGCTAGAGGCTACGAAGGCTGCCAAAGAAACCAGGAACAGTGCAAGTCAGAGGAGTACGAGAGCGGAGACCATGGGAAATTGGAGGCCATGAAGAAACCTCAGTAGTGTGAGCGAATAGTACACACATAAGCCAGAGCCGGACTGAGATGTTCCTTTATGGCTTCCCACCTTATAGCTTCAAAGAAGCTTGCCATTTCAGCGGGGCTGTCTAATCAGAGAGCTCGTAGGGTTCCACCTGTGTCTGCCTGGCACTATGGGTGTTACAGGCATGTGCTGCCATGCCTACCATTTTTTGTAGGTGAACCCTGGTCCTCATGGTTGCAGAGTGTTCTTACCCACCAACGCAGCTTTAAAACATAAAATCTGCACTCCTTAAGATGAACAACTGCCAGGCATCATAACCTTCACTGAGGCGCAGCCTTGACAAGTTTGTTTAAATGCAGGCCATTTGTTATTTTTAAATCTCACATTTGTGAAAGCAGGATTGTTTTCCAGAGTGGCTTTATTGAAACAACCATTAAACTTCCTTAAGTCAACTTCTGTCCAGCCCTGTTGAAGACCAGGGCAGACTAAAAGCCTCAAGATGGAGAGACAGCTGCATGTCACTTCCATGACAAAGCCAACAAGAAGCATCAGATGGGCAGATTGAAGCAACAAGTATAAATTGCACACTGATTAAGAAATGAAAATGAAAACGAAAACAACCCTATCGTTTCCTGACACTTTCTTTCTCCTGATCTCTTGAGGAAAAATAAATAATAATAAAGCTGAAGACGTAGGTTAGCTCACAAAGTGCCTGCCTGCCACAATTCCTAGGTGTGTACACCGGTAACAGCAGCATTTGGGAGGTGGAGGCAGGATGATCAAGGTGTGTCACCTGAAGTGACTCAACAAACCTGAGGCCAGCCTGAGATGCAGGAGATGCTGAGGAGGGGGATCCCAGCTTCTGCAGATAAAAGGGGTTCTTTCGCTTGTGCAAGTGAGCCTGACAACACACGATTACAGAACCTACCACATAGAAAGTTAATTTACCAGATCTGCCAAGGCCAGAAAGAAATTGCTACAGCTGAAAAAGCTTTATCACCGGGAGAAAAAGGAGACCTTCCGTGGGTCTCCGGGTCTGAAGGGAACTAAAGCCAAAATTTACGGGCTGTGCCTGACCTTAAGGGCCTTGAAGTTGAACCTGGCACCAACTTTTGAGACGCTTCCTGACTAACAAAAATCTTAAGGAAATGCAGATCATATGGCAGTCAAAACAGTATTCTGATGACCCCATCCAACCAAGACAAGAATGTGGGAAACGGTGGGGAGGTGCCCTTCTGAATTTTATCTTCTCAGAAAAACACAAGCAGCACAAGGCGCTGCCTGCTGAAGAATCTTTACAGCAAGGGCTGAGTTCGCTAGAGCTGAGGAGACAAAGCAGCTTTGCTGAGAGACTTCCCATCCTACACACACCCCATAAGCACTGTGTTGGCTTTTTAGGTCAACTTGACACAAGCTCCAGTCATCAGAGAAGGGGAGCCTCGATTGTGAAAAGCCCTCCTAAGACTGAACTTTACACAAGTCTGGAGAACATTTTCTTAATTAGGGATTGATGAGGGAAGGTTCCACACCTGGTAGTCCTGGGTTCTCTAGGAAAGCAGGCTGAGCACGCCATGAGGAGCAAGCCAGCAAGCAGCACTCCTCCATGGCTTCTGCATCAGCTCCTGCCTCCCGGTTCTCACACTGTCTGAGTTCCTCCCTTGGCTTTCCTCAATGCATATAGTAAACCAAATAAACCCTTCCCCCCACACTCCCCCCCACCTCCCCCCAAGATGCTTCACAGCAATAGTAGCCCTCAAAGAGGCACCTTTACAGCCCTCTGTAGTCAATGGTTCTATAAGGTGAAAAATAGGTCTTTCTAATTAAGACTACCTAAAAAGCATACATGAAAAACAGCACGTATGTTTTATAAACAGGGGACTATGCACACTTATGTGAAGGGGCTTAAGCACCATCACTTTTGTTGTCCAAGGGGGACAAAAAGGCAGTCCTAAAACCACCGATGTCTCACACACACCAGGGGATGACTGAATGCCTATTAGACTTTACTATACAGTCAGACTTAACTAAAAGCCTTCATCTCAGCTACAGACCTGATACCCAGACACCAAACACCCACCACATACGCAGGCATATACTCAGGCTCAAGCGCAGACATACACCCCCACCCCCACCCCCGCCCCCTACACACACACACACTTAGAAAAACAAAGAACAGCAAGCACCTACTCTTAAGGGAAATTCCTTGCCTTGACTTCAGCATTCAACTTTGGTGGTGAGAGGGCAACACACAGTGTTCCCCGAGGGCTCGCTCGGGGCCAATCTCTGCACAGCCTGATTACAAGGAGAAGGAAGCAAGATGAGGGGTCAAGGGAGGAGCCCCAGCAAGCTGGCTCAAGAACACACAGGAAGGAAGCAGGCAGGCCAGAGTCCCAGGACAGGACTGAGAAGGACGGGGGACAGCCCCATGCTGTGGACCAGGTGGCTCTCACTTGAGACACTGAAAAGTTTTAGAGAGCATGCCATGCCCTCCTGTGTGGTTTGTCTCTCCTCAGAGTTTTACTTTGTTCTGTCTTTTGCATCAAACATAGCTCTTCTCAAAGCATGGTCCAGAAGCCGGAAGAAGTGGCAGGAAAAGCCCCTGTTTGGTAAGAGATTTCCAGAGACACTGCTCCCTAGTTTCCACAGCAGACCCTGTCATCAGCGACTCCTCCCACACACAGGCAAGAAGCAGGGCGAGGGGAACACGGAGAATCTCCTGAGCCCTAGTCCATCTTCCGCTCACAAGCATCTTACTCACAAGCTCTGCCTAGGTTCCCAGTGGAGCACACATTGGTAGAAGCCGTTGCTCCCGGCAGAGGGCCAAGGCCTTGGGTGGAGTCTGTCAGTCACACAGTCTAGTTTTTCTGGCCAAACCATTTCACCAGGCTAAGGCCCTCACTGCCACCAGAACAATGCCTGACCCAAAGGAAGTCTGAATGTCTTTGAAGGCCTGGTTTAAAAAAAAAAAAAAAGACCTATTTGTCTCAATCCGACTGTGACCACTGTTGGGGGACAGAAATGTCTTGGTGTACTTTGTTCTGGGTCCAGCAATGTCTCTCTCTCGAACCGCAAATGGCAGTTAAGCCACTGACTTAACTGGCCACGTCATGTGGAACTGGACTAGACTGGGACTGTGACACGGAGGACACCTGGGCCCAATCCCAAGAACCTGGCCACACAGATTCATGGCGTTTCACGATGAACCTGTCCCAGATGAGGGAAACTCAGACTAGGGATTTCTGCATTGTAAAATGATGACCAAGCATTCTAATAGAAAATGTACTTCGAAGTATTCGAGGAAATGTAGGCCCAGAGGTATGACGACTCAGTGGACACAAGTGCCTGCGGTGTAAACCTGACAAGCTAAGTTCCATTCCCACACACAGGTGGAAGAAGACACCTGAGTCCACAGAGACACCCTCACACCTCTACATTTGTACCCCAGCACGTTTGTGCCAAGCAGCACACATTATACACCATAGCTCATTTTTAAAAACTAAAATAAATTTAATTTTTTTAAAAAAATTATTTGAAAAATAAAGTTAGACCTCAAACAGTTCTTTCACACTAACACTTACTTAGGACAGGCATGAGATGTGAGCTCTGAACAGCCAAGAGACAAGACAAGGATGACACGAAAGCAACTGTCAAGTCTGAGAACGGGCTTGGCTAACAGCAACTGAGGTTAACACGTGTCTGAAAGCAGCTTATACTCAACACTAATCCAGGACAAACTTGCCGCCACAGACCCTGAAAGCCTGTCAAAGGGCAGTGATGGAAAGAAGCCAAGCCCCCAGGTTTAGCACTCTCTGGCGTCTGTGGCACACACCTGTAAGCCCAGCACTGGTTAGGGGGAGGCAGGAAAATCAGGAGTTCAAGGTTACCCTTGGCTACACAGCAAGGCAGTGAGTTCCGGGTCCGTCTGGGCTCCAGGAGACTCTGTCTCAAAACAGCACCATGGCAAGGGTATGTGTTGTTCTGTCTGGATTCATTTGTGTGACTATCTCGGGTGACAAGATTTTAGAGAAGGAAAATGGGGGAAGGAGGTAAGGGACAAAGGGATGATAAGGAGTCCCTAAGGGACTGTCGTCAAGTGTCCCACCGAGACACTGGGAAACACAGCTTGGAGCTGCGCACAGCAGCATGTGCACATGGTAAGGGGCATCTATGAACCAGGGAGCCAGCACCTGAACTCTGAGTGCTGAGCTTCAGCTTTGATACTGAACTATTGTCACATAAAAGGTCACCACCAGGGATACCAGGTGACAAGAAAGAGAAAGGGCCTCCTCCTGTTCCCAGGGGCATTTTATAAAAACTGTTTTGTAGCAATAAGGACCAAACCTAGAGCCTGACAAGACTGGGCAAGCAATCTACCACTGAGCTACACTCTTAGCTCGCTGAGCAGATGCTAAGCCTGGGTTTCATTATTTTCAAGACATCGGAATGAAACTCCAAACACACAAGTTGAGGACCTAAGACGCAACTTACTTACTGGGACTCTTGAGGAAATGTGATCCTTTTTTTCACACAGAAAACAACTGTAGGGTAAATTGCTCAGCGTCAGTGATAGTTCCTTAATGCCAGAGGGGCAGGATATAAGTAAAAGAGAGATTGGTGAAGGGACCCGTGGGGGAACAAGAAGATGCCTGGGGCAGAGGCCCAGCTGTGCAGGAATTACAAGCGTGACTCAAATGTCTATAGGGCACGAAAGTAAATGCAACCACAAAGGCTGACACTCAAGGCTGACACCCAATGGCGAATGCAGCCCCCATAAGGCTAAACTGAAGCACTGGTTGGGTGTGGTTGTCCCACATCCCCCAAAGCCATGAGAAGCCTTTAGGAAAGGCTCCATGCCCCGAGAGTTTAATCTGCAACAGAACAGAAGGGATAGAGCACTGCAGTCCCTTAGTGTCACGGGACCCTGGCATGGGTATTATCTGGTTCTCCCATGGGTCCCTTCACCAAGCACCATTTTATCCTCAAGCATTAGGGAAACATTGCTTATGCGACAATTAGCTGAGAGTTGTTCTCTATGGAAAAAAAGAATCTGGAAACATTTGTTGTCACAAATCAGGGAGTTAGGGATGCCGACACCCAGTAATTGAAAGGTCAGCAATGAGGCTAAAAGCCCTACTACAAATAGGGCAGCCGGCCCCACCCCCAGTAATGTCTACAATGCCAGAGTTGGAAAGACCTGAATACACCCAGAAATTTGAGACTGGAAACTACAAGAAAGCTACCTTGGCCCTTAACTCTGACTTACACCAGTAAATCTTCTAATGAGAGACAACAGTTATGGAAACCAGTCTAAGGGTCTAGCTTGGTTTCTGGGACTTGTTAGCGTATCACATGCGGGTTTTAAGAGTGGCTGCCCTCTTACACAGCAGTAAACCGAGGCCAGTCAAGGTGAGGGCTGAGGACCAGCTTCTCGCACCTTCACCCTGCTCAGTCCTCTGCTGTCACATCTGTACAACAAAGGGTGGGCAGAAATGAACAGGAGTTGGGCCTCAGGAAACACAATGGTAGCTCTGTTAGATGTAGGATGTCTCAACACTTTGATTTCAGAATCCATAGAAAGACTTTGAGTTAATAAATAATGAACTTAAACACACCTATGTCTTCCAACACACACACAAACACACACACACAAAAACACACAAACACACACACACACACACACACACACA
>JADRCC010573238.1:415-21028 GCA_019843855.1 Hylomyscus alleni | reverse complement strand
GCTTCACGCATGCCTCTTCAGAGTCAGGCTAGACACCCCCTTGCGGGGGCCTACAAGGACCCCGCAGTCCAGCTCACACCCCTCCCTAGCTGACCCCACCCCTTCATTCTCCGTAATGAGCATCCCCCCTGGAACTGCCTGCCCTTTATCTTGCTGGGGGGACCCGCACCTTTTGAACTGCCATCTGTAGATTGTGTTGGTGCAGTGACTTGTTAACTGTGCCATGCTGTGAAGGAAATGGCATGATTTAGATCAAGTGCTCAGGACGGCTGTTCATAAGAAACACTTGAGCCAAGCTGTTGCTGCTCGGAGCGTGCCCTGGGGAGACGGGTTCCGTTTTGGGTCACGGTCCTGCCTTGTATGAGGGCAGGCGCAAAGCAATCCTAGGCTTCACCGGGGCTGCAGGGAGGGGGCTGGGGAGGGCATTATGAACCATGAGGCTGCCAAATTAACTTCTCACCCTTTCAACCACACTCCAGAGAATAAAAGCTGAACACGTCTGCCTCAGAACCAGGCTCGATTTATGCCAAACAAGTTCTTTCTCTAATTTATCAGCCCAGCTAGCTATCCTAATTACGGGAAATCTCTGCTGTTTATGAAGCCTCTGTCCGAAGAGGTACAACGAATATCCAGCTGGGAAATGGCTCGTGGGAAGTTTTGTGAACTGGGACTTCACCCCGAAACTACCTATCAAAGAAAATAAAAAAATAAACTGTTTCTGGTTCTGACGGACAAAAAATAAATAAAAAAATTCAAGTGGAGGGACCATGGCAGGTAACCGTAGGTCATTAAGTCCTCCCAAATGGCAAGTATCTGTAAGTGAAATCTAATTAGAGACAAAGGTGAGGCCAAGACAGAGTTATAAAAAGGGAGCCTTCGGCTTCATTCATCAACTCTCAGGCTAATTCCACGGACACCCATTTGTCCATTATATGGAAATAAATGATTAGGGTCATTCTCTAAGACAAATTTACTTTTCTGCACACTCTAAATCTGTTTAGTCAGTTTAAAGGTGTCAATTATTGGAACAGGCTAAGACTATGAATTTCTTAGTAATAGCTTTAATAACGTTTTGAAATGAAAAGCAGATACCTTGAAATCAGCCTGCTTTGAAAAGACCTATGAGGGGCTCTGGTTTTAATTTGTGCGGCGTTCTACATCTGGAATCCCTTATAATTAAAACTAAAAACCGAACTACTACTTCCACCTGTCAAATGATGAAAAGATGGATGCACTAATAAGTTACTAAATAGCCCAACATGATCGAGTTTACATTGGAGTCCGCTACAGTAAAACAGAACTCTGGACAGGAGGCTAAAGGTCTCAGTCATTACTAATAACACTCTCGGCATTAGCCCGCGCGTCCTGCTGGAACTACTGGCGGGGTCTCTTAAAATAAAAGTGGCTTGTTGGGAAGTCTTTGTTTAAAAAGGAAATATAAACTTCAGAAAAGAATATTTAAAACACATAAACTGACCAGACTTTTCTTCCCGAAGTTTGTTTTCAACACTCCTTTTGGGGCTTCTTATAGCAATCCTATGCAGCTGCTAAATTTGGTATGCACAAATGTGTACCAAAAATTCATGGTAAAAACAAAACAAAAAAATCTTGCACCAGCCCTAGGGATACGGCATTGAGCAAAAATGTACCTTTCTTTGTAGGTAACTTGGAAATAGGAAAACCTGCAATAATTTCCTCTTTCTTCAGAATGAATAAACAAGTATGCTTTTGTCTAGATTCTGCTAAGAAGCCGCTCTCTCAAACCTCTCGCTGTCACTCCGACTAAAACAACAATAGTCATTAAAGTGCCCTTGGACTGTCACTGACATTCAGAAGGTTAATTATTCTAAAAGGTAAGTCCTGAGTTGTAATCCCCACTGAAGCCACTGGCTGGGACTCCCCCTGCCAAGTTCGAGCTGTGTGGGCGGCCCCCAAAGGCTCATTCTTCTTGTTACACAAGTCAAACTTTCCTGTCATGAAGTAAAGGTGGAAATATCATATTTTGAAAAGAGCATCAGCTCTCCTGGAGGAAAAAAAGTATTGAAGCATTTTGTTGGTGATGGAAGGGTCTTCCCATGGGCTGGTCCTGCCTGGAGAGAGGGATAGCTTTAATGTCCCTTCAGGTGACTGCCAGTGTCACCTGAACACCCTGCATACAGCCATGATTACAGTGAGCCAAACTCTCCCTGTGGGAAAGCTGTACCCACCAAAAGAATTCCAATCCAATTTAACCCTTTGAGATCACCAGAGACCCCGTGGGTACATTCATTTGGCTGTCACCCACTTGTTTTAAGAAATATGTCCAAACTGGCCACCTAAACTCTCAATCCAGCCTAAAGATACTCCACCTGGCCAGCATGCTGGGGTTTTATAGCAGCAATATTTCCACTATCTAAAAGATAGAGACAACATAAGTATTTATTGGTGGGTGGATACACCAAACTGTGAAATACATCCAATGGAATGTTACTTAGGCTCTGGCAGAAGGTGGAGGAGGGCAGAGATGGGAAGGGGAGAGGTTGTAATACATAATCATCTTCATGTTAGCTGGCGACCCAGGCGGCACAGAGAAGCCTGGCATGGACACAGAATCGGAGCCCACAGAATCTAGCACATCTGCATGGCCCCTCAACTACGAGGAGGCAAAAGGCATCCTGAGAGAGGCCAAGGATCCCTGCTATGTTTGAGGCAGAATGTCGTTCTCCCTGGTCCAGCCCTCTGGAAACTCTCTTCACAGACCTTTGACATCAATGATAGTAGTACTGCCAGGCAGACGGTGGATCTAAAAAGCATCTCAAGAGTCAAGCCAATGTGAAGGTCCTCCTCCCCCTCCCCCCCCAAGACAGCTAATGTAGAAGAATCACTCAATCACAGATCTCCTTGCCCGCCAGGCCAAAGGCTGTGAATAACAGATTCATTCCTGAAGATAAGACAGAGAAGTACAAGTGAACACTCGAGCCAAGACCACAGAGGGTGGCTTCACTGTAGATGGAGCACCAGCAACAAGCACACCTAAGAAGCTGCCTGGCAGAATGAAAAGGCAGGACAGAAGAAGTTCCTTTACTCATCTCTGCAGGCTGAAGCAACATGACAAGCTCAGCTACCAGCTGAGGATGCTCCAGGAGCCTGCCAGTGGTACGCATGCCTGGCATCAGTCAGATGCCCAGTGCAAAAGTACAACTCACCATTATGCTAGGCCAGCCATAGATGGGCACTGTCTCAGTTAAAGTTTCATGTCTGTGAGGAGGCATCATGACCAAGACAACCCCTCTAAAGAACGACGTTTAATTGACGGTGGCTTATAGTTTCAGAGGTTCAGTCTGTTATCATCATGGTGGGAAGCACGGCAGCATCCAGGCAGACATGGTGCTGGAGAAGGAGCTGAGAGTTCTACATCTTGATCTGAAGGCTGCCAGGAAGAAACTATCTTCCGCAGGCAGCTAAGAAGCTCCCTTCTGCACTGGGCACAAGAAGTCCTAAAAGTCCAGCTACACAGTGACATACTTCCTCGAGGCACACGTATTCCAACAAGGCCACACCTCCTAATAGTGCCACTTCCCATGGGTCAAGCATATTCAAACCACCACATTTGCCTGAAGGAAAATCATCTGTGAGTTCCAAACATAATTTGGGCACTGAGCCTAGAGGGGAGAAATGAGGACTGCCACGTGTTGGGACCTACAGAGCCTCTTGCTCCTGTGTGTACTGGGTTCCAACTCAGCATGTGCATGGAGTCCAAGCACTGTGCTAGGGAATGGCCATGTCTTAAAAAGCGCTCTCACCTAGGGAACGGCCATGTCTTAAAAAGCACTCTCACCTAGGAAACGGCCATGTCTTAAAAAGCGCTCTCATCTCTGGACAAGAAAGCTGACCCAAGAGAAGGACTCTTCTGAGAGAGGGCAGACAATAGCTCTAGATCCCAGCATTCTAGATACTCGTTTACAGAAAAAAATAAAAGTAAAACTAATACATAAAGAGTAAATAAGATCTCTTTCCAATCGGAGGCACTAAAGCCAGACGTGATGGACTTTTATTTTCACCACCAGTAAAAGCTTAATTAAGGTCATGGGTTCCTTCCTTTCTGCCAGCTTCTCATCTGTTGTAAAGGTATTTTTATTCCGTTGTGTGTGTGTGTGTGTGCATGTGCATGTGTGTGTCTGTGTGTCTATGTGTATATATGTATGTGTTTGTGTCTGTGTTTATATATGTGTGTGTCTGTGTGTATACATGTGTGTATATGTATGTGTCTGTGTGCCTGTGTGTGTATATGTGTCTGTGTGTGTCATAATGAATTTAGAGGACAACTTTTCCAGAAGTGGGTTCTCCTCTTCCATCACATGGGTCTTAGAGATCAAACTCAAATCGCTCAACACAGTGGTAAGCACATGCACCCCCTGGGCTACCTCCTAGGCTTCTGCTTCATTTCTAATTTCTAAGGTCAGTATCACAGAAATCAATAAATCAAATTTAAAAAAAATGGAAGAAAATTCTAATTTGTGGTATAACACAGGCAAGAACTTTTAGGACATTTTGCTGAATGAACTGAGCCAGTCAGAAAAAGTCACGGCTGGCATTCTAGAGCACAAGGGATGAACACAATTCATAGGGACAGAGAAGAGTAGAACGGCAGGCAGGAACCAGCAGCAGGAAGAGCAGAGAGCTGGTGCGTAGAGGCTGCAGCCTTTCCACTTGAAACAGTGAAGGATAAGGACCTGTAGATGTGAGCGCACTGAATGATGCTACTCACTGAACTGAACACTTAGAAATGGTTAAAGTGGCTGGATTTGCTACACAGATTGTGCTGTGAGAAAAATCAAATTATTTTACATTAAAATAGAGACTTTCCCCTTTTAGGAAATAAAGAAATCCAAGAAATGCTTAACACTGGCCAGTGTACTTGAATGTTAATAAAACTTGAAACTCAGCCCTCAGTTGTCAAGCATGCTCTTCAGCCCACCACGGCCTCTGGCCATCCTCCTTCTGGCCTCTGCCTATCTTCCTTCACACTGCCAGGCCCTCTCCACATTCCTCCTTGGAGGACCTGTGAAGACCTCTCACTATGCATAGTTTTCCCAGACTTATATTCCCACCATTAACCCAGCATATCCCAAACCCAGATGAGGGATGTGGTGACATTCCAGCTAGTAAGACGACTGAGAAGCCCCTCTCCCAAAGAATCAACCCTGGACAGTGCCCCCTGCATCCCCAGCTAGGAGTGGGAGTGTGCATCCCAGAGACTACTGTACCATGCTTCCTTGTCAAATGGCTGCAAGTACACCCTCCTGGGTACATGGCCCAAAGGCGCTAGAAGCATTCTTCGGAGCATGAAGAGTCTCTTTGTATTCATTTCCCCCTCGTACTGACTCTTCACAAATATATTACTGGTCTTGTAGCTCAGAGTCAGGGAGGAATGACTTCAAGAGCCATTTTTGAAGCTTGGATTATCCTCAAACTGTGAACTTTTACTTTAAGCCATTGGCTGTCTAAGGTTATATTTCCCCTCTAAAATGCTACTGTCAAATGAGCATTTAAAAACATTTATCAAGAACCAAGGGCTCCAAACTTTAATCTGTACATTCCACACGGAGGAAAGCCTGGCCTAGCACTGATGCGTAAATGATGTGTTGGTGTAATCTATCTTTCACAGGGGGTGTCTGAGAGTAGGGAAATTAAAAACAGGTCAAATGGACTATTCTGACTGTTCTACAGTGTGCCTTTTACATGAGGTCTGGATTAAGATAACATCTGGTCCATATTTCTTGAACTATTTCCCTTTTATCACAAGAAAAATCGGCAACCCATCTCACAACTGCTCTTAATTTAGCTCTAAATATCACTGATGAAACGTTGTACAACATGCTGCTGTCTATTACAGTGAGTTCCCCGAAGGGACAGTTGATACTTTTATGTATCCCAGCACGCCTAATCATGCCAGGCCCGCTTAGTAGGCCTTACCTTGCAATCATATGTTCAAGTGTCCCACCTAAATCCCTCCTTTGCTACCAAAGGAGTCTTCGTCTGAGCTGGCTATCACTACATTGTCAGGTACAGAGTGCAAGCCTCAGAGTCAAAGAACCCTCAGAATCCTTCAGAAAGACAACACCTCACGCCTGAGCCAACAAACCTCTGTTCCTGCCGCTGCTGCCCATACAGCTTCTCAAAGGGAGTAATCGGGAAGCTGTGTCCTGTGCTCTTCAGGGATTCAAGCGTCACACAGTGGAGTGAATTGGCTAATAATACAAATTCCTGAGCTTTTTTTTCCTTTCAAGAAATAGTAGGACTCAGATCAATCGTTTCTACAGATAAGTCGAGCACTGGCTTCTGATACCATTAATCTACCGGTGATGTGCATTATTTGGTATATTTTTAAACTACGTGGATCCTCTGACACACAGAAAGCCAATGTCTGCACCAAGTAGCTACACAGAAAAAGACCTTCAAGTTGACAGCATCATGTGTTCCTGGATTTTTGGAAAAAACACAGAACCCAAAATACAACAAAGTAGGGAGGGTCTTAAAAAAACTGCAACACTTGGTGAGTGTGAAAACACAAAGCACTCCAACTACAGAAGTGAGAGAACTAGCAAAACCATCTCCAATAGGAGGCTGCCCTCACGGTGCCACGTGTAACAGACTGTTTCACAACCACCGAGCAGGAGCGAGCAATGTGTTCTCCTGTACTAAGGAAGGATCTTCATTCTTTCTACACGACAGACCTGTAACAGTGTAGTAACACCTTTTGTTGTTATTAAAAGCAAAAAGAGGCAGGTGAGATGGCTTAGTGGTCAAGGGAGCTTGCTGTCAAGCCTGTCGACCTGAGTTCCATCCCTTGACCACCACACACACATACAAACACACACACACAAACACACACACACACACCAAATAAATACACACGAAATTAATATATATTAGCTATATATATATATTAGCTATATATATTAATGTATATGAAGTCAGGAAGAATACACATGAAACTAGTGACTGAGTTAGGCTAAGGCGGAGACCATCTGTGGAACTTCTAGCTTTGAATAGGTATATATTACTTTGGTTCTGGTTTTTCTTTTTTTAAAGTAAAAGAAAAAAACAAAAACCCGCACTGAAGAAACAAAGCAGATAGAATCTCAATGAGGGAGATGCTCCCCCCAAGGAATAAGCGGTAAGAAGAGGGAGGGGCTCATGAGCGTGAGCGTGCGTGCCCGCGGCAGAGGGCAAGAGGCATGCTAGTGACAGGCATCCTGTCGTCTTGCATTTTTAGGAGGGAATTCTGAGAATAAAAAGCCTTCGGGAGTTATCAGCGGGCAGCCTGGAGCCGCTCACTTTTCACCTGCCCGTGTTTGTTGTCTGGCAGCCAGTCAAGGGTGCTATTAGCCGAATTAAGATCCAGGAGAGACGATTATCCCAGAGAAGGCAAGATAAGGGGCTGGAAAGCGTGGCTGGTTATCACTGTCACAATACCAAACGGGTCAGAGAGGGTTCCGTATAGGTTTCACTAGAAGCAGGTAATCTCTGGGGGAAGAATGGAGCGACTGTCCTTGGGAGACACTTTGGGACAGCAGCACACTGCAGTGCACTTGAGATAGCGCGGCAGTTTTGGCTGGAGGTGGATAATGCAAACAGCAGCAACGTTCTTTTGTTCCCTCTTATTCAGTGAACCTGGGTAATGAAATAATCTTCCCCTCCCCCACAGGGCATCTCTAATATTTTTGAATGGTATACTTTCATTCACTTTTTTTTTTTTTTTTTTTTTTGTCCTTTTAGCTGAGGACAGTTCTAATGGAGTTCTGCTATACAGTTCAGAAGAAGAAAGGGGGGAAGGGTTATAACATTATTTAAGCACTTAATTGTTGAGAGTTTCCTTTTCTTTTTTAATTGCTAGGCACAGTGTGGCTTTGCTCAGGGGTAGGGAGACATCGTACGGAAACATGTGTTTTCAAACAATGAGCTGGAATGGCGAGGGTTTGAGTTCGTGTCAGCACTGCGATTTACAAGCGTTCACATGCGGCATGAACTTACATAACATTTCACCATGTTGTCCATGAATCATTCAGCTCGAAGCTCCGCAGCATATGGACAACTGCAGAAGGCAGAGTTGGAGGGGGGGCGCGGGGGGGGGGGGAGAATGCGCTTAGCTCTGGAATCACCTTGTTTTATCGCTCCAGCTGCCTCTTCATGAGAGGATAAGGATTCAGCCTTTGTTCTCTCTCTCTGTCTGTCTTTCTCTGTCTCTGTGTGTGTCTCTCTCTGTCTCTCTCTATCTCTCTGTTACTGTCTCTCTCTTACTCTTTTTCTCTGCCTCTCACTCTGTTTCTCTGTCTCACTCTGTCTATCTCTGTCTCTGTCTCTCTGTCTCTCTCTCTCTGAACTCCAGGAAAATAGACAATGACAATTTCAGCTAGGTAATTTTCCATGCGTAACCCTTAGGCACACAGTTAGAGCCACAATAGCGAGAATTTTTGTGTTTTTGTTTTTTGTTTTGTTTTGTTTTGGTGTTGTTTGGTTTTTCGAGACAGAGTTTCTCTGTATAGCCCTGGCCATCCTGAAACTAGGCAAGCACCACCATCAATTGATCCATCCCACACTTGGTTAGCAAAACACATTCCCAAGATGGCTACCGTAAACAGAATGACTACAGAATCCCCAAACCAGGAGTCACAGCATGACCTTGCCACAGAGCCAGCAAAAGCACTCTTAATGCCTTAGAGTTATGGATTTACTCATGAAAAACAAAACCAGTATTTTTGTTTTTTTAATTAAGATAAAAAAGATCCAAACTTTGAATATTTCTCTAGATTCATCAGGTATCTGTTGAAGCAGAAACTGTACATGCTCCCACTGGATGCTGGCTTCTAAAAGCCCATCAGTTTCAGATTGCCCATGGGTAGGAGGTATGTTGTGCTTACACCACGTAAATATTTCCCATGTCTTTTTAACCATATTTTTGTATTCTAGCTCAAAAAACAAACAAAAGCAAAAAATACATTATGACAAAAGCAAAAACTTTGAGTGATTGGACACTAAAAGTTTTTTTTTGTTTTAATGTAGGTTATATGTGTAAATGCTTTTACAGTTTGTCAAATGCCATTAGTACAAAGCATCAAGACAAGAAGCAAACATGGCCCTGAAGCAGCCTCCTCCTGGGAACAGAGCTCATTCAGGGAGAGTGCTTACCTTGGAAACCCTGGGTTTAATCTTCAGCAACAACTAGGTGTGGTGGTTCACACCTGTCCTCCCAGAACTACAGAAAGGCAGGCATGAGGAGCAGGAGGTGAAGGCCCTTGACAGCATAGTACGTTCAAGGCCAGCCTGGGCTACATGAGACCCGGTGGCCAATTAAAAACCAACTTTCGCCAGGCAGTGGTGGCGTATGCCTTTAATCCCAGCACTTGGGAGGCAGAGGCAGGCAGATTTATGAGTTCAAGGCTAGCCTGGTCTACAGAGTGAGTTCCAGGACAGTCAGAGCTATACAGAGAAATCCTATCTCGAAAAACCAAAAAAAAAAAAACCAAAAAACAAAACAAAAAAAACCTCCCTCCTTGGTAGTCACTGCAGTTAGCTGGGCAGCTTTTTATGGGCCTTTGGGCAAAGCATAAACAATTGTGTATTCATAAATCCATGAGTACTGTATGCTGTGAGGTGTAGCTTATTGTGGCTTATTTTTCAGTGTCAGGGCTTGCACACGCTCTCTGAACCTGGAGCTGCATTCCCAGCCCACGTTGCGTCTCTTTATTTAATCATTTATTTCAGACTTTCCAGGTCCGTATGATAGAGACCAGAAGCTGCAAACTCCAGCCCACAATGCACAAGTCTTTTAAATTTTTCTGAACTTGTTATCAACACATTTCTTTATAAAGAAATAAAATCCATTTCTTTATCTCACCTGTAGATGCTAATGATGGCACCAGGCATTTCTCCACCACCGTGACACACTCCCAACCTTATTTTTTGCCTTTTCTTCGCCCTGACTGGTCTGGCACTCACTTTGTAGACAGGCTGGCCTCTGCCTCCCGAGTATAAGAACTAAAACATAGGCTACCATCCCGGGCAAGTCCATCCCAATTGTACAGTTTACCCAGTTCCCTTCAAACAAAAGCAGCCAGCCTGGTGGCTGTACCTCAAGTTCCCAGGATCCCTACTTTGTAACCGCAGCCTGGCCTCTCTAGACCTTTGAGATTCCCACCATCAGACTGCATATTATCTCCTAATACACTATAATTTATTTAGCCATCATCTTATTTACGGTATACCTTTTAACCTGCAAGCCTCCACGTCGTGTTTGGTAGGACAGAAGGGAATCCCATCGAGAAATCAACTCTCTTTCTAATCTACCAATCCGTTCTCTCCTACCGTTTGTGAACCGGTCTACTGCCATAACTGATCAGTTCTGGCGAAACTTTACAATGCAAAGGATTGTTCTGTAATTTTGCCTTTGAAAAATGATATTTTAATTGAGAGATCAGAGTCAGGACATGGGGTAGGGGAGGGATTATAAGATAAAGAAGAGTCAATCAGGAGCTAATTGGGATAGAATCAATGTGCTATTTAGTTAAACCCAGACTTCTAAAAAAAAAAAAAAAAAAAAAAAAGATGCCTCTGGTTTAAAAGTGACAAAGACTTGCTGAATAATTAGGGTATTTTCTGTTATCTTTCATCAGCCCCATCTGTCGTCCTGCCCCTTTTCTCATCCTCCATACCTCTCACTCCTCCTCAAAAAAAAAAAATCTCTAGGAGCATATAAAGTTCCCACTGTGGCTCTTTGCAGCTTTGAACACAGGATAGCAATCTGAGAGGTTCAAAGATTATTCTGCCGAAGTGATGCTGTTCGTATGAACAAAGCTGACAGACAAGAGAGGCCAGGAAATCACAGGCACAATTTTGTAACTAGATCGTAAACGTAAGCCAAAAATCAAAGCCCATGCAAAAGTGGAAAGAAAGTAGAATTTGTTTAACTAGATCATCGGCCAAAATAAGACGCCCATGCCAGGTAATGCAATAGCTGTCCCTGGAGTGACAGCCTTTTGCCTCATGAGTTGATGTGCGTTGCAGTACAAGTTCTGCCAGAGATTTAAAACAGGAATTAAATCGTGCTTTGCCTTCCATGCCTTAGCCTGCTGGTCAGAACGCCCTCAGATTTGATGTCATTTTGTTTGTTTGTTTTTGTTTCTCCTATTTAATTGTCCTATGGAATATTAAAAAAGGAAAGTTTTGTCTGCAGATTGTCAAGGGGACCATGTCTATCTGTTATGACTTTAACTCAGACATAAACAGAAGTCTATCATTGTAAGGGGAATTAAATTTTAAAGATTAATTTTACCTGTCTATTTGAGATGTTAAAATAAATTCAGCTGTCCACTAAATCTCTTTATGTACTGATGATTGGTTGTTTTCTGCAAAAAATAATCTACCTCTGACAGCTTCACAGAATGAAGTAATAGAGAATAATAACACTTTTATTTTGAGATTTTTCACTCTGTTGATACTTCATTTGCTTTGTTATATTTTCATTTATTTATTCTGTGTGCATGTGTGTATGGGATGCACGCCATGGTAAGTATGCACACGTGTGCATGCGTGAGCACGTGCATGTGTGTGTGTGTCGCACACATACCATTCAATCAGTAAACCAACCAACAAATAAATAAATGTAATAAACTTATGCTGAAGTCATCTCTCTTTTCAATGACAAAGGACTGAGAGATGTCTCAGTAGAAGGCACTTGCTTCAAGATGAGTTCAGTTCCCAGGCCCTCATGGTAGGAGGAGAGACTCTCTCTTCCAAATTGTCCTCTGACCTCCACAGAAGTGCCATAGCATGCATGCCCATACACACATGCACACAAAATAAATACATGAAAATACAGCAAAGTATTTGAAAGACAGATACATGGCTTCTCTAAGTAGTCCCAACCCCCCCCCCCCACCCCTGCCTTCTGAGGTGAGAGGGAGACTCAAAGTCACCTCTAAATGACATTGTCAACCAGGTCTCCTGGCACCTGCTCCTTTTACAAGATGACTTTTGGACAACTCACAGAGATTTTCTTTAAACTACATCCCCATGACACTTTAATCACAGCAAAGGTGTGAGCAATGATTGGAAAAAGAACAAAAAAAGTCCCAGAGTTTGGGGAGGAAGGTTAAGGCAGCAGATTCTTTAAATTCCTCAGGTCTGGAGACCGTTACACCTCAGGTGTTCTAATCTAATCAGAGCAGCCCAAGGCTCACAAACATCACTCAACAATTGTGTGCAGCATAGGACCTCCGTGAGCTTGGAGGTTTAAAGTCGAGTAAGGGGAGATGGCTCTGTCAGGAAAGTGCTTGCTTACCTAAGCATGGGAATTTAAGTTCAACCTCAGTATCCATGGTAAAAATCAGACACAGATCGCAGCCTACGATCTCAGTGCTGAGGAGATAACACAGGCCAGCCAGTGCAGCCTGATTGATAAACTGCAGGATCATTGAGAAACTTCTTAAAAGGGAAGGTAGAGAGTGATTAAGGAAGACACCTGAACGCACACACACGCACACACACGAGTGCATACTCATGCGGAGCTCACACAGATATCCATACATGCACTCGCACACACACTTTAATACAAAAGCATAAATATTAGAAAGACAAAGTCTTGCTGAAAAGAGGCTCACAATATAGTATCCGATTTAGTCAAACAATGGAAATTTTATTTCAGGGCGTGCATCGCCGCTGGTACCCAGGCAGAGACATGCGTATGAACGAGAGCAGAAAGGTCTCACTCTGCTTCTGGGGAACGTAGGACATGATGGAGGAAAACAAGCAGACCTGGGGGATTTCTACAAAGACAGGAATTATTATTCTCTTTTCCCCTGTTAATGGTGGTGTCATGTCCACTAACCTGCTCAACTCCTGGAAGAGGTCTGCAGATTGGTATAACAGAGCTGAAAGGAGAAATCTCCTGGCCCTTAGAGAATACATCTGCCTGTCTGAAGACCCCACTGTGATTTCACTATTTGACAGAACCCAGCGAGGATTCCTTTTCTTCCATCCTTCAGGCCAAGGCAGCATGGAAAGAGCTAACCTTAAGAAGTCTTCCCTGGCATATTTGCACACACACCTGAGCATCAATCCTCTTTAGCGTGTCCAGGCACCTACACATCATCCAAGGGACAGGGCTTATGACAAGGTTAGGAGTCCAAAGAACCTTCAGACAGAGGCTGACCGATGTCCTTTCAAAAGGACATGTCGATGCTCCTTTTAAAAGATGCTCCCAGTACCAGGATGGAGGCAAGCATAGTCCATCCACTGCCAATTCAGATTCAGCTCCTCAAGGGGCAACCCAATAATTCCCTGCCTGATTTCCTCTTAAGCATATGGACTTATCCTATGAAGTCCAGACCTGTTAAGAAGGATTGTTAAAGGCATCACTGGCTAGTTCCAAAGAAATGGCCATATTCATTACAAGAAAATCTCAGCAGGGGGAAGCCACAAAACTAAGTCCTGCACCCAGCCACAGTCTTCAACTCTCACACACAGCTTGTGTACCTAAACACCACAGCGTATGCTCCCTTTCAGTAGAAAGGACTAAGAATGTTCTAGGAATCAAATAACAGAAAACAGGAGACTAAAAATCTAAACATCCAAAAATGAAATATTTGAAATAAATACTATAAATAATGAAGAATTTATATAAACACATTTATGCATAAGCAAACACATCAAGAAATCAAGAAACATACACTGGGGGGGGGGGTGTTGCTTGGATGAATATATACCAAATATGTACACCATCTGGCTCACCAGCTGTCTTAACCAGGGTTGATGTTCCAGCCCAAAACATCATGACCAAGAAGCAAGTTGGGGAGGGAAGGGTTTATTCAGCTTACACTTCCACATTGTTGTTGATCACAGGACAGGAACTCAACAGGGCAGGAACTTGGAAGCAGGAGCTGATGCAGAGACCATGGAGAGGTGCTACTTGCTGGATTGCTTCCCCTGGCTCGCTCAGTTTGCTTTCTTAGGGAACCAAAGACTACCACCCCAGGGATGGCACCACCCACAATGGGCCCTCCCACCCTTGATCACTAACTGAAAAAAATGCCTTGTAGCTGGATCTCATGGAGGCATTTCCTCAAGGGAGGCTCCTTTGTCTGTGATAACTCCAGCTTGGGTCAAGTTGACACACACAAAACCAGCCAGTACACCAACCCCACCTCGACAAACAGGAATTCACTTAATATGGCCCCCAAACAGCTGGATGTGGATACTATCAATCAAATGAGTGTGGAAAACACCAAGCTATTATGTTTCCAAGAGAATATTTAATGTTTGAAATATGCTAGAGATATATGAATTTTGATAGGAAAAATACAAATTACAACACAAGTACAAATATAAATGTAGAAATGTACTCATGTAAATATACCCAAATACAAAAAATAATGGAACTATTCATACTCAGATATAATATTTGACTTCAGAATCAGAGGTCAGATTATAAGGAGGAAAACAAAGCCACATCCGGGTAGGAAAATTGCAAACTTGAAGACTTTAAATTTCACATATATTTTGCTGATCATTCTGAGGTATAAACAGATTCCTTAAATTAAATCTATTTTAAAATAAGATTACAGGTATCAACAACACTTAATGTCTCCAAATATAAAGGATATTTTTAGTTTTTCTCAGCCCACAGGCCAAAAGACTCTCTTTTACTAAGAGAAGACACTTCTGCCAGTGTGAAGCAAAAAGTGTCATGCTGACACAGCATCTCAAAATCCTAGGTGGTTTCTATGGTAACCACTGGTCTTTGTAGAGGCAAAACCTAAGAATTAGGTGAACTAATTAGCAAGAGCCTAACTCAGCTTCAACAGAAACAAATATTATTCATCAATACTTACTTCTATTATATTTCTTTTTTTTTAAGATTTAGGTGTGTGTGTGTGTGTGTGTGTATGTGTGAGTCTGTGTGTTTGTGTATATGTGTGTGTGAATGCCACAGGAGTGCAGGTGCCCTCAGAGCCCAGGACCATCAGTTTTGAGTCACCTGATGATATCAGTGTTGGGAGCCAATCTCAGGTCCTCTGCAAATGTGGGAAGCACTCCTAACCACTGAGCCATCATTTCTCTCTCCAGCCCCAACTGTTGTGTTTCTTTTAGAAGCAGAATCATGTACGGCTTCCCATCCATTTCCCTGGTGGGATCATAAAGCTTCAAGACACAGCCAGCCAGGCACAGGAGAGGAGAAACAGCCCCATGGGTGCTCAAACAGCTGTTCCATAACTATTGTGTGATCAAAGCAGCAAGAAATGAGAGCACAGGCCTGGAAATAGGCACCTGGCCACTGCACAGAACCCGAAAACAAAAGGTGGATAATAGCAGCTGCCTAACAGCTGTTTAAAAAGCAAAAGTCCATTTCCTGCACATTTCATCTCTTCTTTCTAGACAAAGATAGGGCTCAAAACTTGACCCTGGGGCAGGAATGAGTGTGAGATTAAAATAGAGTGACCATGTTATCTTTTCCACTTCCTGTTTCCAGATAAACTAGACCAGAACTTGCGATTCCAAAGCAGTCTCCCTGTCTCTCCCTGAGTCTCTATCTCTCCCTGTCTCCCTGTCTGTCTGTCTGTCCGTCTATCTGTCTGTCTGTCTGTCTCTCCCTCTGCTTTCTTCCTCCCTTCCTCTCTCTCTCTCTCTCTCTCCACCCCCTAGAGAAAAATAACCTTCAAGAAAGGGTCATATGTATGGGTTTCCATTTAGTAAAACTGTACATAAGCAACATCAGTTTGAACATTTTCCAGGAAAAAAAAAATAATGAAACAGGTGATGCTGACACTGTAAGACAAAGACTCTTATAGAGAAGGTCATGGGTTTTTATGCTCCTAAGAGACCAGGGTAGGAATGGTGGTTCCCTCCAGGAAAGACAGCCTCTTTTTTGGCCAGAGCATGATGGGATGGGGGTGTGGATGACCTTTCTTTCTTTTTTTTTTTTTTCAATTTTAATTTTTTTTATTTTCTAAATAATATTTAATGAACAATCAAAAACAACAAGAACAAACCCCTGTTGCCTCCCCCCTCCCCATGCCTGCCACCCCACCCTCTCCCACTTATCAGCCCTGTCATTCCCCTACACTGGGGCACAGAACCTTCACAGGGCCAAGGGCCTCTCCTCCCATTGATGACCAACTTGGCCATCCTCTACTATACACATGCTGCCAGAACAATCAGTCCCACCATGTATAGTCCTTGGTTGGTGGTTTAGTCCCTGGGAGCTCTGAGGGCATTGGTCAGTCCATATGTGACCTTTCAATGTCCTTTCTTGCTACTAGTTAGCCTTCTTCTGCTTTTTCCAAAGCAGAAGTCCAAATGCAAAGTCCACCACGTCACCACTGGGAATCTCCTGAGCAGGTGCTCTAGCAGAGCTGCACACTTAATATGAGTAAGCTAAAGGGAAGCCAGCCAGGCATTGGAATCTCCAATTTCCAATGGTTCCTGGGGTGACTCTCTCACAATAAGTGGAAGATTCTTTGGAGATCTTTTAGAATCCAAATTTGAATGTACGATGAGTTACAATCAAGTGTTCCTAAATTAATCCCCAACGAACTACTATCAAACATCAGACTACATTAGACTAATTTCTGAGTAAAATGAGGGGAGAGGGAGGGAGGGAAAGAGAGAGAGAGAGAGAGAGAGAGAGAGAGAGAGAGAGAGATTCTAAAACAACCTCAGAGGTTAAAGAGATGGTTCAGCCTTTAAGAACACAGGCCGATCTTCCTAAGGATCTTGGTTTGATTTCCAGCACCTACATGGGGGTGTGGATGACCTTTCAATGTCCTTTCTTGCTACTAGTTAGCCTTCTTCTGCTTCTTCCAAAGCAGAAGTCCAAATGCAAAATCCACCATGTCATCACTGGAAATCTTCTTAAAAGATGGTGGCTTAAAACCCTCTGTAACTCTAGCCCCAGGGGACCCAATGCTTCTTCTGACTTCCACAGGCACTGTGTGCACATGGTGCACAGACATACATGCAGGCAAAACACCTGAACATATAAGACAAAGGTCATTAAGAAAAATAAGAAAAACAAAATATTAAGAAGAACAAATTGTCACTAAACATCATAGCTTCCTGTCCCTCAAGGGATATAGAAATTTTATACATCACTTCTTCACTATCGATATACCAGCTTTCATTCAGAACTTAGCTTCAGGCTTCTTTCACTGCGAATTTCCTTCTGATAAGCAATCGAGAGGACGATGGTCTGGTGAATTACAGAACGGGGAACTGGCATACATTCATCGACATTTCTTCATGCACGGCTGGGGTGGAGCAATTCCTATTGTGTGAACAGTCACAACAGAAACATAAGGGTCCTGGATGCAGTTTAGAAGGAAGCAAGATCAATGCTAAAAAGTAATAGACCTATCAGACTCACATGCTCAAATTGCTGCTTCCAAAATTACCCCCATCCCCACTTCGGCTGCAAGCTTTCTTGAGTGTGTGTAGAGCGGTCCACTTAACAGGAGATCAGTGCAAAGTTTATGTTAGAAACAACACAAGGCTCTCAGTAGACTGGAGAGGGAATGTGTTAAACAATATTAAATAGGTTAAGGTTTTCTGGGAGAGTCATCACGCCAAATCTCAAAGCTACTCAGCCTGCAAAGGTACCCAGCTCTGGCGAAGAGTCCTGTCTGAGGAAATCATCGCTGTACTCATATCTTTCAGGGAAGCTTGCCATCTCCTGTCCAGCTGGCAACAGGAAATTTTTCATCTTTTTTAAAAATAGGTGCCTTGTCTTCATATATCTGTATATATTGTATGCATGCCCAGTGCCTGTGAAGGCCAGAAGAAAGTATCAGATCCCTGTAACTGGAGTTAAAGACAACTATGGTTAGCTTTTGGGTGCTAGGAATTGAACCTGAGTCCTCTGCAAGAACAGTGGGTGCTAAAACTAAAGCTAATGCCGCGATCTCTTGAACTTGCCAAGCCACAGGTAGAAAGTCTGTGCAAGAAGCCAGCCAGGGCGTGGCCAGTTAGTGCTGCCCTAGGGGATGCTCAGACCATAGCTTTCTTTCAGAAGAACTGGGAAGCTGGGAAGATCATTTTCACAAACACACTTTTACACAGCACACCTGTTTTCTCTACTAACTCCACCGCTTCAGTCATCCATGCCCCAGGGAGAGCAGTTGTAAGAAATTGCAGATGCAGATACGCAGCCAAAAGCATTCCATCCCTTCAGTTTACAAATTCTGCAGAAAACGACCCAAACAGTGCAGGACTGTTTTATGAACTGTGACCTCAAGCCGCTCATCGAAAATGCAGTTCCTATCAAGATGCTCTTTTCAAGTTTCCGTTCTGAACGATGAACACGCTTGGGGGTCAGTTATGTTTAAACCAACCACATTTGCATTACAAACTTCTTGGCAAAACAGTTTCTACTTTATAATATTACCTTGCTGTTTCCATTTTGTAAGTGGAGAGACTTGGGCACACACATCTTGACAGAGATTGCTGTAAAATAATAACAGAACAAAGAAGATTGTTGTCCGTTGCAAACAGTAGAGTCAAAAGTGGGTCTAATCCAAAGGAGGTAATGAGAAACGTGGACTCTCTCTCCACTTCCTTCTTCTTCTTCTTCTTCTTCTTCTTCTTCTTCTTCTTCTTCCTCTTCTTCTCTCTCTCCCTTTCTTTGTCTAACTTTAAAAAACTAATTATATGATTAATTAATTAATAATTATATTAATTAATTAATTATATCATTCTCAGCCTTGTAGCAGACCATATAATAGGGTCTGTCCCCTTCTCTGCCTTTATGCCCTGAGAATCAGCTGATTTCCAGAGACCCAGCCTTCTTCCTGTACCGGCATCCCTTTGTGTCAGACTCCAATGCCTGGAGGCATACTCTACCTGGAGCCCTGTGGGCCACATGGCCACTCTGGCTGTATACAGATAGGTTTCCTTCACTCTCCTTCCAATCCTCCATTACAAGCTCTGCAGCCTCACCCCTAGCCCTGTAGCAGGCCACTTGCAGGGGCTTGACCTCCTCTCTGTCTCTGCTCCCTGGGGAATCTTCCAAATCCCCTAGCATGACAGCCTTCCTCTTTCTCTCAGACTCTCTCAGGCCTCACTCTGCCCCCACCAGGCCTCTAGACCATCCCCAGCTGAGGGAAAGCAAGTGACCAACACAACATGAGCTCCATGGCATCTTTTGTCTCATGTTTTGGGATTTGGTTGGTTGGTTGGTTGGTTGGTTGGTTGGTTGGTTGGTAAGATCTTTCACTTATATATTATTTTTTTAAATTTTGTTTTTAGGTTTTTGTTTATTTTTGTGGGGTTTATTTGTTTTTTGTTTTGTATTTGAGATAAGGTCTGACTATATGACCTAGACTGGCCTGGAACTCAGTTTGCAGCTTGAACTCATAGAGATCCACCTGCCTCTGCCTCCCAAGAACTTGAATTAAAGGCATGTAACACCATACCTGGCTCTCCTTGGCTCTTTTTATTTCTGTTTGTTTGTTTGTTTCTTTGTTTTTGTTTTGTCCTGATCTTGTTTGTTTTTATTTTATCTTATTTTATTTTATTCGTTTTCTAAGAGAGAGGGGGCGTGGATTTGGGTGGGTGGGGAGGCAGGGAAAATCAAGGAGGAGTTTGGGGAAGGGAAACGATAATCTGAATACATTGTATAAAAGAAATCTATTGTCAACAAGTAAAATTATTTTGTTTTATGTGTATGGATATTTTGCTTGCATGTACATCTGGGTACCTCCATGCCTGGTGTCTGGGGAGGCCAGAGGAAGATGTCAGCTCCCCTGGTACTGGAGCTAGAGAAGGCTGTGAGCGGCCATATGGGTGCTGGGAATCCAACCCAGACCCTCTGCCAGAGCAGCAGGCACTCTTAATCACTGAACGCTCTCCAGTCTTGGAGTATGGAGTTTCTGACAAGTCTCTTTGAGCCTTGTCTTCTCAGATAGCTTTGCCTGAGGAGATGTGTACGGGTCCTGGGAGAATAGAGTCTGGGATCATCAATGTCATCATTGAAAATGGAAAAGTGGGGCTGGAGAGATGGCTCAGATGGTCACCTGCTTGTGTCACATGCATAAGGGCCTGAGTTCAAACCCCCAGCTCCCATGTAAAACCCAGGGCCTAGTCACCACCTCTGGAACCACAGCCTGGGAAAGCAGAGGACAGTGAGAGTCCTAGAGCTCACTGACCCTCCAGCTTCACTGAATTAATGAGTTCCAGCTTCATTAGGACTCTGTCTCAAGAGTGAAGAGCAATAGAGGAAGATACCAAATACTGACATAGGCCTATACCTAGGTACATACCTGCACGTACAAGTTAATTCTGATTGGAGAAAACAGAAGCCAGCCACCCTGGGGTAGAAGGAGACCAATTTAAAAGTAAGACCCTGTGTCTCTACTTATGTGCCGGTTTGGTCTGGACGGACCCCTGGCTCCCCTGAGGACTAATGAAAAGCAGATATGGGCATTCTCTCTTGAATCTAAATGTTCAGAGTGCTGCTATGTAACTAGGTGACTTAAAGATTCATGGTGTACAGGTGACACCTGGGGACCTCTGCCCTAGAAGTTACTGTACCCAAGTGACCTGGAGAAGAAAGCACACTTGGATGGCTTTGTACCATCCATT
>JADRCC010573237.1:0-13255 GCA_019843855.1 Hylomyscus alleni | reverse complement strand
TTGAGCCACATACCCAGCCCTCCATCTCTTGGGTTACAGAGCCTGACAGGAGGGTAGAGAGAAGATCCGGGGGCAGACTGAGTGCCCAGTGTATAGCTCTATCTTGGCTAAGTGGAGGAGATACGGTTCCATCCCTGCTGCTGAGAGTTACACAGTCACCCAGGCTCCATCCCAATTGTGTCACGTCGCATGTATTCTTTTGACTTATGTTTTGTTTGCTTAGTTCTCTAAGCATCTGTGTCACTAATGCACCGTACATGTCCAGCAGTCTGGGAAACCCCTCAATGTGTCAAAATCGGAATCTCAGCGATTTGCCCTTGAGGCACACCTTTTAAGCACCGCGTCTACTCCTGTCTTCTTCACCCAGCTAAACAGGACACGGCCCAATAATTCTGGACCTTTCCTCATTGCTCGAATACCCTTCCCTCTCCTCTGCCCTGTTCCCCATCAGCCCTACCTTCTCCTAGGGCTCAGGACACCTCTGAAATGTCACTGTGATGTGTGGATAGATAATGCAGACACTTCCTCGTCTCCACCAGGCAGGCAGGAGCTCGCTCTAATTATCCTCCAGCTGGGGAAACCTGCCTGCTGTGTCTAAATCCCCTGCCTGTGTCTCATCTTCCTTCCCATGTCTGCTCATCAGAAGTTGGTCCTTTCCGTTCACACTGAATTAACGATGTTCTTCCCAACCTTAGCTTTCTGTTCTATTTCCTAGAAAACGCCCTCAGCTTCCCTGTTTGTTTTTGCCATTCTGTCTAAGATACCCGCTCTCTGAAGTAAGCCCTTTGGCTCCCTCTCTTCCAGTCCCAGGTTAACGGCAACTGTTCTCTGAGAATGCTCTCCGTTCAAAGGTTCAGCTCCTTCACGGTCTATGCCATTGCAGAGTCTCTTTCCACTCCTGCCTTGACTGTTGAGCAATTCCCTTAGCCTCTCCTTTACAGCCCAGCTGGGGAAACACACGACGCATATGCGTGTGCATGTGTGAGTGTGTGCGTCGTGTATAAAGGGCTCTGATACCTGCAGATCTAAAATGAACTTTCAAAAATGACATGAGTCTAAGTGGGTCATTTTCTTCTTTTCTTTCCAAAGAAGAACTACAGTCACTTTAGTTGGAGAAAGAAGAACTAAAGGCACCAGGAAGGAAAGAAAGCATTACATCTTTTATCGAGTGTAGATGAAATGACTTTGTATGTAAAGTATCCTAATAGATACACAAAAACAGGGCCGAAGGTGTAGCTTAGTGATGGAGTCTTGCTTCATGTGCTCTACGTCCTGGGGTTTGGCTTTATCCCCAGAGCACGCTCAACTGAAGAGGAAACAAGTAAGATCCTACACAGGCTCTCAGCTGTATGTCATACAGGAAATGCCAGTAGTATTCTCCAAGATAACTGTTCTCTCTACAGAGCCATGAACTATCCAAGCTACACACAAGGTGCACCTCTCCCGGGATCACACAGTCCCCAAAGGCCCTGAAATTCTAAGGAAAACACAATTAGGAAGCGTTTTTGCCTGTTCCAAAGCCTTTCAGGGTTTTCCCCTATAGAATCTGTAATCAGCCTGGAGAATATTCTTTTCCTGTCATTGAAGACTCGCACATGCTTTTGACAGGCAGGTACTTCCCTCTTGAGACTATGCCCAGCAGTTCAAGAGCTCTATTTCTCCTCATCAGATCCCATCTAACCCTGAAGGGCCTGGGGCTCACTTTCCATCTGCTGCGTTACTCACCACTGCCACCAGGTGTCACTCTTGAAGACAGTTCATATGCTCTCATGCTGGATCGGCGTTTTCTTCTGGCTCTTGACTGCCCACAGCCATTGGAAGTGCAGCTCACCTCTTCCCTACTTCTGAGTCCACCTCCAGCCACTGCTTCCAGAGACCAGCCATGGATAAACTGTGTTGTGAAAATGACATAATGAAAAACCCAAAGAGCAGGCTGGACTCTGTGCCCAGGAGGTGCTAGAGCAAGTCAGTGTCACCCTAGTCAAAGCCACTGTTTCCTACGAGTCCAGAAGCTAGGCTCAGTGCTCTGGGTGCAGGACCATCTCTTCTTGTGGCACTGCACAGTGGGGACCTCCTTATTGAGGGACGCCTCAGGACTGCCTATGTGGTCTCACTCTCAGTCTGTAGCTCGTAAGAGAACACACATCTGTCTGAAACCCAATTGTCAATTTGGGCCTGACTCTCTAGACACCATGGGGTTGATATCTCTGAGGTGAGCGTCAGGCTTAAAAACAAATTGCTATGCACTGGGAAGGTCTCGCTAGCAAGGCAGAGGGTTGTGTGCTATAGCTTGGGGAGAGAGGGCAAGGGCTTGGCATGGGCAAAGAGCCTGAGGCATTTCTGAGGATACCAGAGATAGAAACTTTCTGGAGCAGAAGCTAAAGCAAGGCAGAATAAAAGGGCGGGGAGGGGCGTCACTCATAGGCAGCCTAACTCCAGGGACTGGGGTCAGGACTGAGAGCGGTTCTGGATGAGAGAAGTGGCAGAGTCCTTGAGTTCCAGGCAGGGCCAGTCTGTCTGGGTGTACAAAGGTTGGCTAGGCCTTTGACCTAGAGATGGAGCAATGGCCTCCTTGGGCCTAGCAGGCCAGAGAAAGCTCATTCCTAAGTCCCAAGCAAGGCAAGATTAAGCTGGGAGTCTCAGGACCTTTCCCACGGAGAAAGCTTGGCTGCAGTTACATTTGGAAATATTTCTCAGTCTATGTTCCTTACACCATTTGGCAGAGACTGTCATTTCTTCATCCAGCATGCTGGCTAGCATGGAACCTTAGACCAGTGTGGTATGAATAAAGGCCAAGCACTCCAGATCAGCAGTGATGGTACTAAAGGGATCCGTGGACCCTGGGGGCTCCTCAAAGACCAATGTCATCCCTTCATGTGTCATCTATGCTAGAGGATTTGAACAGGGGCTGTGGCCCCAAGGAGAGATGGCAGACCAGTTAGTGGATAGGAGTACAACCAGGGATGCTGTGGGACACAGGCCTGGGAATCCTGCTGAAGTCCAGGCCCGGGGATAGAACACAGTAGACCAGGATCCCCTGTCCAGATGTTCTGGGAGAGCTGGGCTGGGGAACGGAATTGAGAAGGCTCTGGGTTCATCTCAGGGCCCCCAAAGCAGGCATTGTAATCTGAAGTTCTGCATCTCTGTCCTGGCCAGTGGCATTGTCTGACTGTAATTCAAATCTGTTGGACATAGTGCTTATAGGAGGTACTCAGCTGGTAGATTCTGATCTGCGGCTAGGCTGAGCCCCACCAGCCATCAGAGCCAGTAGAGCCTAAATGGTGGACTAGGATGTGGCCTGGTAGAACCTAGGAGCTTTCAGAGAGAGGCTGGTGGGAAGAAGAAGACAGACAAAGGAAGTATGGCCCAGATGCTACCAGTAAACATCTGAGGCATATCTGTCCTGAGCCGGGCAGGGCTTGGGACAGCAAGGGCTTTGGGACTCCTGTGTGGTTTCTAAAGTGAAGAGGGATGACTACCACCCCACTTCCTGTCTCCTCACTTTGTCACAGTGTGGGGAGGGAGGAGTCACAGCTGTCTGTCCATCCCTTCCCTGCGTGGGGGTTCAAGTCAGACCCTCTCTGGCAATAGGTAGGTCCTGTACAGTTCTCTTGGCTTCATCTGTGCACATCCTACACAGTGCCTCTGGGCAAGTGGATCCCTGGTGACTTTCTTGGCCAAATTTTCAGTAATGTCATAGTGAAAGGGAATGAGTGGGGGATCTCATGCTCAGAGGTTCTGGAACATTCTTCACAGGCTCACTGTGATCTCAGATAGGGACTACTATCACCTCTCATTAGTGCCTTTCTCAGAGTCTCCAGTCCATGATACCCCAAGGGCGGTGCTGTGCTAATAAGCACTGGAGTGTTTGCGCAGGTTGCCATTGAGTCTGGAAGAACTCTGCTGTACAAGCACAGAGCAGTTGCACACAGAGTGCATTTTCTAAAATACAACCTCGGGCTATTATTAAAAACTCTATAAAATAGAGGAATTACAGACAAAAAGCAATTTCCTCTTCCCCATAAAAGTCTGTGGTTTACAGTTTTAGCTCCTTCTACCCAGCCATCAGAGCTGTTAGCTAATGTGGTGTGCTAATATACAGCTCTAATGAAAACCCTATAAAGAAAGCTATAAAAGTGAGACCAATCCCCAAAGCACCGGGTGCCTGGTGGAGGGATGGGCTTAGCCTTGAACTTCTATGATTTTGTTTCAGCAAGGATGTGTGTCTCAGGCATTAAGGCACTCTCCTCTGATAGAGCAGTCACTAGTTCTCTTAGAAAACAATGTCACTGTCTTGAAAGATGGCTTAGTGGTTAAGAACACTGGTTGCTCTTGCAGAGGCCCTGGGTTCGATTCCTAGCACCCACACGATGGTTTCCAGTCATCCCTAACATACCACTTCCAGGGAGATCTGTGCTCAGACACACATGCAAGCGAAATACTCACACATAATATGAAACAAAACAATGCTATCAACGACAATAGTAGCTTTCCCAAGCCCCTGCTCTCTGGCAATGCTTTGGGGTTTGCCAAAAGTCCATGGATTCCAACTTAAGCCACGGCAGCCCCAGTTGCCAAACTCATAGCTGGTTTGCCTCACTTCTGGGAAACAGATTCCAGCAGGCACTGCTGTGCAAGGCAAGATGCACAGTGGCTACAGATGTCCACTGATGGGCTTAGCCTCAGATATCCTCTGAAGGTCTCTGCCACAGATGGTCATTGAAGGTGTTTGTTTGGAGCATGCTTAGGCAAACTAAGAGCCCTTAAAAGCTTCAATGCACAGATAGACTAGATCCAGGCACAGCTGGGGTTGAAGGCTTGGCACGTATACTTATTTTTTTCCATCTATCTTGTTTAGACTGAGGGATAACTGTTATGCAGGAAAGCCACAAATCTAGATAACAGGGCAGCGACCGCAACTTGTGTCTGAGTGTAGCCACCATTTATTTAAGAGACCAAGTACCTGTAAACACTTCCCAGAGGCACTTCCCACACACTCTTGCTGGTCTCAACTTCCTGGGGACCACACTAGTGTGTTCCCTGGGCATCTGGCAGTGTGTTATCCATTCTTCTTGGGAGGAGTTCAAGCTGTTTTGGGTTTGGGCAAATATCCCCATCATGTCCTTGAGTGGCCTCATGTACTCGCCTCTCCTGCCATCTGTGAGGCCAAAGGAACTGCTGGCCATATGAAACCCAGAACCAAGCTCAGAGCACTCAGTTGACCAACTCGGGTGAACCCACTTTCTACCCACCCTCTAGAGAGCAGGGCCCCATTTTTGCCACATTGTGGCCACAGCCAGCACTGCAGTGGGGTCACAGTAGAGAGAACAACCTCATTATCCTTGCAGCCTTGGACACACTATCTTCTGTAAAGCTCCTGTTCACACACATTGGCTCTTTGAACCTGGAGAATGTCTTTTTTCTGATTTCCGTAACTTCTCTCCATGTTTCTGGCTAGCACTCCAGTGCCTTCAGTGTGGCTGCTCCAGATACACCAGCAACATTTATGGATGCACTTTGCTCCTAACATAAAGGGGATGCAATCCATCTGTTCTTTTAATGTGCAGTTTGTGTCCTGCTTAAAAATCCTTTACCTACCCTGTGGTCACACAAACACTCCCGTGCTGTCGTCAGACACCATGCTGTCTTGTTCTGCAGTCCATGTGATGTCTGCTTTTATAATGCACACCCTGAACACCCTTCCTGAAGACATACCAGGAACCTCCTCTCTGTGGTTTCCAGACAATGTAGATAACTGAGAATTAGGGGCAGGGGCAAGGGAGTGGCAAAAAGCAGGAGGAATCGGTATGGTAACTAGCAAGCAGGCTCCAGCATGATTCCGAATCTCAACCTGGGAAGGGTGTTCCCAATGCATGAGCCAGGACACATGGCTTCATGTGTCTATACTGATTCTACTGCAGAGCACATGGATACTGGAGAGGACCATGTGGTGGCATGTGGTATCTAAAAGCTGCCACCAACATGTAGGAGACATGGAAGCATAGATGACCTGCCCACCCAGGTTTAGTGGGACTCTCCAAGGTTCAATGACAGGGAACATGCACTGAAAGCCCTCAGCCCAGACTCACAGGAGTGCTGCTTACCAGATGTGGGGAGATAATTTGAACATAAAAGAAGGTAGCCTTCCCTCTAGACTCTAAAGCTAAATGGCAGGAGGGGAGGACAAAGAAGCACTGGCCTAGGAGTTCCAGTCTCTAGCCTGCGGTGACACAAAGCACACTTGGTTGGAACTCACTCACAGAAAGGGAGTGATGTTTGTGGGCATCAGTATACACCTGGGCAGGGACCCTGTGCTGTCTGCTGTGGTGTCCTGGGCCACCTCACTCTCCGTGAATACATACAGCAGTGCCTGGAATGAACGAGGGGCCATCCATCGAGGCAGAGCATCCCGATCTGGGCTGGGTCTGGCATATTTCAGAGAGATGCTGTCCTCCCATGAAAACCTGCGGGTCTATTGCTGCATGGTTAGGAGACAGAAGCCCAGGTTCAGCTGAATGAGAAAACCACACTCTTAGAAGACCCCATCACCAACCCTACATGGGTATCCGGGGCCTAATGACCTCAAAGACAGGACTGCCTGCACTCAAACCAGATGCTCAGGCAGCCAGCCACCCAGGCAGCTGCCTCATGTTTGCACACAGAGGCTCTCCTGTTCAGATTTCCAGAGGTGAATATCAGTGAATGACCGAGTGAGAACCTAGCCTCAGAACCTAGCCGCTTTCATACGGGTTTATTTTCACCAACCCGGCCGTTCTGCTTCTCCGATCAACTGTGTTGTCCTTTCAGTACCATGGTGTGCACCACTGAACAGGAACTGAGTCAGTAAGGGTTTCTTTTATCTTGTTCTGCCCATCACTTGCCTGGACTGTGTGGTCTGGGTTAATTAGATATCCGTCTGAGTTTCCAGTAACTTCAGCAAATGGCTGGCTTATTAAACAACAAGCAAAGACTGCTTCTTTGGAAATCTGTTTTGAATTGAACTGTTCCCCTCAAAGATGTCTTATTCTAAACCTAGTGGTGGTTATGTAACTTACAGCTCCCAGGTCCCTCCCCTGTGGGGTCAGCCTCAGGCAGAGCACATACCTGCTTGGGCAGCTCCAGTAAAAGACCCGGGATACAGGTAGCATTTGTGTCTAAAAGGGCTTTTTGGTGCCATAATTAAGACATAAATCACACTGCTTTTTGGGGAAGGTGGGAAGGCCACCACTAGCCCAACAATGTCCAGGGGCTGTGGCAGGCTAGATATGGTGGATGTTGCCTTCTGCTTGTCCAGCTGCCCCTATCCTACCCGGAACGCCTTACCCTGCAGCAAGATTCACAGGAAGCACGTGTGGCCTGGAAATGCATGGCTGTGCTGCGTTCAGCTTTTGGTTATTCTTTAGAGCCAAGTCCACCTCCTACATTTTCTAAAAAAGATCGTGTCCACCATACTCTTAGCGGCAGGTGTCGATAGGTCAGGAGGATTCTCTGCTTTGCCCCTTGTACTGCAGGAAGCAAGATCAGAAGGTCTTTCAAACCTGTCCAGTGATGCCCAATGCCATGGACAATGTGCACAGCAAGGGATGGGGGTTTCTTGCTGGGCCACCCTGGCTGGCAGTATAGGGACACACATTACCTGAGGTCTCTGGAGGGGACCTTTCACTGGGACCCAGGGTGAGCCAGTTGGATTTGGGTGGTCTAGGGCTGGGTTTTGTGCAGCATGGGTACCCAGCTCTCATCCAGAATGTCTGCTTTTGCTTCTGGTCCCAGAGCCCCAGATGCTCGCTGGTGGAGCCACCATCACAAGGACATTTTCTCTGAATGCCACTATGCCTGTTTCTATGGTAACTGCAGATCTGTACCCTGCCTGCGCGTGTGATTGTGTTCTGTTCTCCTTGTAGATGGAGGAGATAAGATTTAAAGACAGAGCAGTCTTCGTGCTGGAAAGAGAGTTAGGGGTTCAAGCCGGGCATGCCCAGAGACTGCAGCTCCAGAAAGAGGCTCTAGATGAGCAGCTTTCCCAGGCCAAAGAGGCTGAGCGGCACCCAGGCAGCCCCAGACGGGAACTTCCTTATGCAAGCGGTGCAGGAGACGCCTCAGACCACTCAGGAAGCCCTGTAAGCAACCCCAGGTCTCGTCTCAGCCAGTCTTGAGTCCCAGACGCAAAGAGCCATGTAGCTGTATGACCCAATGCAACAGCTCCACGGGGAGTCCAGAACCTATATGCAGCCAGACCCTCCTGTCCCAGACTCTGTATAGCCAGCCCTTGCTTACTCGGCTCTGGCCAGGAGGGCTGATACACTGTCCTCCTTCATTATCCGCCCAGCAGAAGCAATGATCTTGTTGCTTCGTGGTTCCAGGTTGCTAAAGGTCACTTGCCAGTCATGCCCTGCCCTTGGTTGGTGGGGAGGACCACTCCAAGCATGAGCTGCTTCTCTTCCCTTCCTCTCCCTTCCCTTCCATCCTCCTGTGCACGGGCTCCAACTCTCCTTCAGCCATGTCTCTGGCTTGGCCCCTCTTATGGCCATTGCAAGCATTAGCATCACCAGTCACTGCCCACCTGCTTTTCCTATGACCGTGACACTTTCTGCTCCTCAGGCTGACCTTGTGGGAGTAGCCAGCAACTGCACAGCTGTGAGCACATTCATCTTATCACCGCTCCTCATTCAGATTCTCTGTGGTGGTCTGCAGTACCCTGGGAGACCCTCAGTGTTACCCCTCTAAGTCTTTGGTCCCCAGCCTCTCCTGCACCTGTTGAATGAGGAATTTGACCCATGTCCGGTACCTTCCTGGACATCTTTTTCTTTGATTCAGGGACAAAAGTTTGAGCTGATCCAGCCTTGGGCCATTGACTTTGGAGAATATCACTTACGAGCATATTACAAATGGCTTAACTGAGTTCTAACCAACCTCCTGCCTGCCTATGTTCTGGACAGACCACTGTATTAACTCCAGATGCCAAATAAGCACTAGAAAGTTTTCATTAAGTTTTTTTTTTTTTTTTTAACATTCCTGTAGTTCCAAAAGTGAGTTTTAGAAACTCAATTCAAGGGAGCAGCATTAGGAAGTCTATAAGGGATATCTTTTCCTGTGCTCATCTTTTGAGAGTGGCTGCTTGGCAGGGCAGGTCCGTCTGGAAGGCACAGCTGGGCAGCGGCCGAGAGGAAGCATGGAACTGGTCCTCACCCACACTCGGGCTCCCACACTTGCACACCCTCACCCACCACATTTGCATATTGCGGACATCTTTGCTTTCCCATCTTGCTGTGTGCAGTGCATGAGCGCCAGGCCAGGTCCCTCTACCAGGAGGGCCCCGCCAGCAGTCATTGGGAAGCAAAGGCAATCACAAGGCAGAAGTGTGTTGGTCTCCAGTTGGGTTGGGGTTTGCAAAGGTTTGCATCTAGAAACAGTTATTTGCAGTTGATTTTTGTTTTAGGAACAGCAGTTGGACGAAAAGGATGCCAGGCGCTTCCAACTTAAAATCGCGGAGTTAAGTGCCATCATCCGTAAGCTAGAAGACCGCAATGCCTTGCTGTCTGAAGAAAGGAATGAGCTGGTAAGTGGCTGGTAAGGAGGCTTTGTGTTCCATAGGTTAGAACTGCAGCCTGGGGAGAGGTGGGAGTGTCCAAATCTGAATTCCTTATGAACGTGAAGAATGGTGGTATCAAGGAACACCCTTTTCTCAAGGCTTCTTGTCATGCTACAATAAAGCTTTACTAACAAAAACAGATGGCGAGCCATATCACATCCCTCTTTACTTATTAGTTAGCAGAGCATTGGCCCGGCCCTGCTGACCTTCACCTCTCTGTCCATCTGCAGATAAGCTGAGATACATCCCCTTAGATACCTCTGGCTCACCTAGGCATCAAATGGGCAGAGGGCAGTTACCTGCTGGGACTCTACCTGCAGCTTGAGCCAAACTTTCCATTTTACATGCCGTACCTACAAGTTCTGCACCTACAGGTTCTGACTCTATGGGCCTCACATCTAAAGATTCTGTATCTATAAATCTGTCACCTACATATTCTGCATCTACAGTTAAATATTGATAGGTTCTATACCTGTCGATATAAGGTTTTGTATGCAACCATGAGTCCAGCCATGGATCAAAAATACTTCTTGAAAATTGCATCCATCCTGCTTAATAAGTCAGCCTCTGTCTCTCTGCCTCTCTGTCTCTCTGTCTCTCTGTCTCTGTGTGTGTGTATGTGTGAGAGAGAGAGAGTTTGTTTCCTAAACAATATCTTCCATCAACTAACTATATTTACTCTGTGAACAAATTATTATAAACAACCCTACAATGTACAGTACACCAGGAATGTGGCAGGCATGTTCCATGCAAATACCATGCCACTTTATCCAAGGGACTTGAGCACCTGCATATTGGGGATCTTCAGTCTCTCCACCCCTCAGTCACAGTGCTCTGATTGGGGCCAGTATGCTTTGTACAAAGACCTGTCAGTTCTGTGTCACTTAAAAGCTCACATTATGGAATCAATATTGTTTCAGCTAAAGCGGCTGAGAGAAGCTGAAAGTCAGTACAAGCCGTTGCTGGATAAGAACAAGCGCCTTACTCGGAAAAATGAAGACTTGTCTCATACTCTGCGGCGCATAGAGAGCAAGTTAAAATTTGTCACTCAGGAGAACATAGAAATGGTAAGCATGTGCTAGGTCTGCAGAAACAGCCACCTGCACAGAGCTAGGCAGCATCTCATCTCCTCTAATGCCGGAGCCTCGGGCGAACAAGCTTACAGGCCCCGAAATTCCTACAGAAGAACAGGGTTTTCAGGCCTGGTGTGAGGCAACAAGCCAGGTGTCAGGGTAAACTCCACTCTTGCCTCCGCCACTAAGCCAGACAGCAGAGTGGTCAGTGCTGTCCACCTGTTCCTTCTTGCCCTGAAAGTCCCAGAGACCATGAGGCAAGTTAGGCAGGTGGAGTGTCTGGGCTCTCTGAGAAGCTGCCTGGGGCCTTGATGTATGATCCAGATGTAGGCTTTGATTTCCCCTGGGCTCTGTAGCAGGCTTTTCCAAGCCCAAGCCAAACAATCTTTGCCCACACCAAAGAAACCTGAACTGTCATTCAGGCTGGTAGGGAGGCCCCCAGTTTTCAAACCATCCAGGTCAGTCACTGTTTCCACTGCGCTTGGTGTTTCAGAGGCAGAGAGCAGGGATCATCCGGAGACCCAGCTCCTTAAACGACCTTGATCAAAGTCAAGATGAGAGAGAAATCGACTTCCTAAAGCTCCAGATCGTAGAGCAGCAGAACCTCATTGATGAGCTTTCTAAGGTAAGTGTGCTACACTTCCCTGCTGCCCTGTGCCCCCCAGAGCCATGCCCATGCTGCCCTGTGCCCTCTGGAGCCACGCCCTCTTCTCTCCTGTGCACCCATTGGAGCTGCCCGCTCCTGACTCCCTGTGTCCCTCTAGAGCAATACCACTGCTCACTGCACATCCTCTGTGTCCATGCCCTCTGTCTGCACCCCACTCTAGCCACCACATGCCCTCGGTTGCCACAGCCCCCAATCTGCTGCACACCTTTTACTCTCTACTGCTGTGTTCCCTGCCTCAGCTCTCTGTGGTAGAAATGGGGGCAAGGGAGGGCAGGGATGCATTTGTGGGGTCTCCTCAGCTGCCCCAATCACAGTCGCTACTTAAAGTGACCTTCTCTAAATGGCTCCCTGCCCCCTGAGTCTCCTAACACTGTGGACCTCAGAGCCCAAGGACAGCAAGCACTGCCCACGTTGGTAACAAACCACCATAGCCAGATAACTAAAGAACATACTATGTTCTCTAAGTTTCGGAGGCCAAGGACATAAGTTCAAAATCAAGGAGTGGGTAGCTACAATCCATCCACATATTCTGGCAGGGACCTTTCCTTCCCCTGGACAGCCCTTGGTGGACTCCAGTGTTCCCTGCGGTGGGAATATCTTTGCTCTCAATACCACCGTGGCTTCCTTCTCTTCTGTTGGAATATCTGCTCTTGCATTTCTTGTAGGGAACACTGCCACCGGGCTTAGGGTCCATCCTAATCTAGTATGGTCTCATCACAGCATTTTACGTAGATACACCTCCCAAAGATCCTCATTTTGAAAGCAGGTTCCATTCACAGGTTTGGTGGATAGAGACCTGAAAACCTTTGGGGGGCTACCATGTCTGTGTTTCCACTTCTCTGTCCTTGTGCCAGCCCCCACATCCCAGCATGGGTTGATAAACGTCGTGCTTCATAAAACCCTGTCTTGGAGAACCTTCTTCCTGTTGGAATCCAGATTGAGTTCATGACAAGGCTGTTTCAAAAAGAGGTGCCTCTAGTCACCTTGTGTCCTTTGGAAGGCAGCAGCAGGGCAGTGGCAAAGATTTCTGTCTCTGGCTTGTCTTGTAAGGACCAAACCTGCCCTCCATTAAACTACACAGGAAGATCCCTCTTCCAACTCCCCAGACTATGGTGGTCTCACAGAGGTGGCCCTCACTGTCCCTGCTGGGGACCTACGTCCTTTTCTCATTCAATCTCGACAATGATATTTGATGAGAGAAATGGCAAACAGTTGAATTCCTGATTGATGGTAGTTTCTGAAAGGCCTCTTTCTCCTGCTCTGTGGGAATAACAGGACACCCACTGTGAACAAAGACCCCTGGTACCCTGGAAGGTTCAGGGACACCCCCTTCCTCAGAAAAAAAGGAAGGAGTATTAAGGCCCAAACCTCCCTCTGGGGAGTGAATGCATGGGCCTTAGGCCTCTACCAGCCATTCAACTTTGAGCTTAGAGTTCAGAGATTCTGGGGCCCATTCTCTCCAGCCTCTGCGTTGTCCACGGTGTGACGTGGTGTTTTTCCCCCTAGACCCTGGAGACAGCAGGCTATGTGAAGAGTGTGTTGGTAAGCACTGACTGGCACCGCCTTGCTTGCTGCATGTTCCCCTTGCCCAATGTAGCCACACAGACCCATTCTGTGCCACGGCCCCTTATTGTCTAGACGGAAGCAGCTGTAGCTGTCTTGGGTGGGACTTCTCACAGTACTCCCTGGCCAAGCTCGCAGTGGTGCCCTGTCAGACTGGAACAACTACCCCAGGCATCACAACACCAGCTCCAGTGGTTTTTCTGTTTACTCCTGAAAGGCCAGATCCGAGAGGCCGCCTTTTCCACCCCAACTAGTTTCTCCCAATTGACAGGAACAGGCTATATTGATGTAGCTGCTGCTTCCCCTTGCTAGTGACAGAAAAAAACATGAAGACACAGAGCAGCGTCCCAATAGTGAAGCAGG
>JADRCC010573236.1:0-11923 GCA_019843855.1 Hylomyscus alleni | reverse complement strand
TCACGCACCAGGCTCGGGCTTTCTCCGCCTCAGTGAGGACCACGATTAAATGCCAATTCATGATCCCCTGTGCCTTTCCTTCTCAATCAGAGGAGATGCGCCATTCACTGATGTTTGTCAACAAACTGTGCGATGTGTTAGGTGATTAATTCAAAGTAAATTAATCACACGGCCCTTCTTTTTTTAAGGCACAGAATAAAAACATCTCTGCGGTATGCAAACTCTGAAGCGCAATCTTTAAGAGTCTGCCAGCCTGACGACTTAATTATTTTAGCATAAACCAGCACCGCGCTGGTTTGCAGGGGGGCGGGGGAGGGGGTTCTGGAAACTTAGAAGGTGGGGCCCAGCTTGAGGAGGAGGGTGTTGAGAGCCGGCTGCTGGGGAGAACTAACTTTGGCTATTTCCTGTCTCCCTGTCTATTTCCTGCCACCAAGTGAGATGACCTTCCAACCCCCACCCCCAAGATGGCTGGAGCCCTCTGAAACTGTGAGCCGAGAGACATTTTCTCTCCTTCGTTTTATCAGCTACTTTCTCACAGGTATGCAAAGGTGGTAGTAATGGATACACACTCGTCTCAGGCCCTGAGGCTGCCTCACCTCCAACCCTGTCTTTTTCCCCCTCCAAAAGAACTCTCTTTTTCTCCTCAGGCTATGATGCCCTCCTTGCTCCAGCTGGCTGGCCTCCTTTTGGCTCAGGTACCCAACTCTCTCTCCACACTCGGTCATGAACACAGGTCTTCAGTTTCATGTGCAGAGTAAGCCTTCCTTCCCTCTAAACCTTAGCGCATACCTTTCCCCTATTCGAACACCCTAAATGTCTCTCTCAGAGGGGTCTTCCCTGGACACCCTTGCCTAAAGGCCCTCCCCCACCCCCCACCCCCCAAAAATACCTGGATTGCATCTCCAGAGTGATAGAAGATCACTCACTGATGAGCTTCTCTATGTCACCACGAAGGCTCCAGTGCCTTAAACTGCACGATGCATCTAGTAGGTGCTCAGTGAATATTAGTTGAATTAATGAATGGCAGGGGTGGTTGGGAGGGTTGTCATGCAGGCTTTGAGGGATGTGAAAAGCGTGAAAAGGCTCTCTG
Source organism: Hylomyscus alleni (assembly GCA_019843855.1). Lineage (NCBI taxonomy): Eukaryota > Metazoa > Chordata > Mammalia > Rodentia > Muridae > Hylomyscus > Hylomyscus alleni. The sequence goes on along the minus strand of JADRCC010573236.1, from coordinate 10,833 downwards.
CCGGGTGTGGCGGCACCCAGCACACACTGTAATACCAGCGCTCAGCATGCTGAGGCAGGAGGATCACAGGTTCTAGAATAGCCAGGATCTATATCAAGACCAAACAAAATTGACAAAAAATGAAAGGGGCCAAAAAGATGTCCCATGGGTAAAGGCACTTGCCACCAAGTTTGATAACCTGAGTTTGAACCCTGGGACCTGCAGGGTAGAAGGAGAGACTGTGCAGGGTATCTCCTGATCTCGACAGTTACAGTGAGATGTGCATGCACACAGATAGACATAGGGGAGAGAGGGAGGGAGAGAGGGAGGGAGGGAGGGAGGGAGGGAAGGAGGGAGGGAGAGAGAGAGGGAGAGAGAGAGAATAAAAATATAATTCAAAATAAAATAATAAAATAATAATGATGGTGATGATGATGATAACCCCAACGGAAACTGTCAGTAACTGGACAACTTGCGGAAATTTCTCTGGAGCTTGGCCTCAGTCGTATCTCAGATGCCAGACTAGCAGACCCTCAGTTCCCTCCTGGTACACCTCAGCTAAACTGACTTCAAAGCATCGGCCAAGCTAGTTAAGGACTGGCCAAACCATGAGCGAAATGTGTTGTTAAAGCAACCCAGAACTGTCCGCTGTGCACACACCTACAAGCTCACCCCTTGGGAGGTACAGGGGGAGGATCGTGGGTTTCAGGGCCGCTGAAGTTCTACAGTGAGACCCTCTCTCATAAAATAAAAACAAAATAAGCCTGGGGTCAATCTCCATCCCGACCCCGGTGTGTGGGAGCGTGCTGAGTTTTCTGAGGTGGATCGGCCACAGTTGGTACACTTCTGAAGAAAGAGCTGAGGGTCGGAGCGGCCGATGTGCAGAGGGAGAGGATCTGTCACAGGGTCAGGCGGCACAGGTGTGATAGTGGACAGAAAAGCGTGCACATGGGTGGTGTGTGGCTGGTGCCAGCCGTCCAGAGGACCCATGTCTGTGTCTTTCCTGCTAAACCCCCCTTCCCACTGCCTCAGCGGCCCTGGAATCAGGCAGACTCTGAAATGCAGACTGTCTCGGAATTCAGAACCAATTACCAAGTTTCTGCAGGTGTCTGGCTACCTCTGGGGGACATCAAGAGTCTTAATTAATGATGATCTGAAAGGGTTTGATGTTCCAGGAATAAAAAGGCATAAAAGAGCCCCGACTATTTTCAGGAACGTTAATTATTTAATGGACACTATTCATACAAAATTAGGCCTGTTAAATATAGGTTAGGATTGGGAGCACTGTGGGTATTTTAACCCTAAATCCTATTCTCCAGCACACGTCCTCAGGGCTAGGCTGCTCTTCTAGCAGGAAGAAAGAAAAAAAAAAAAAAAAAGACAGTATTCTTGTCTGGTCTCTGCTGGAAACCTTGGACATGCCGCTGTCTGCCTGACCCCAGTTTTATCATCTGTTGGCGTCTGTGGCACATGTGGCTTTCCATGTGTGTACGAATCTGAAGTTGGTGGGTGGGATATAATGGACCTCACCCTGAGTGCATGATCCAGGGATTCTTCTCTGAGAGGCGATGGTAACGGTAAAAAACCACACCGTAGGTATAGCATAGCAAAACCTTCCAGTCAGAGTAGTAGTGGGTGCAAGTCCCTAGGCATAAATCCTGGGAGCCTGATCCTACTCCCTCCCCGGGGGAGTGACATAGGCTTTTAGCTTCTTCCCACACCCTGTTGGTGACAAGGACCTTACTGCCTGCAGGAACTTCTCCTCGTGACTGAGGCTCTGTTAAATCAAGAATCTTTATCATATGAACCCCATAATATCCATAGGCTAGCCCAGGCTATGGTCTGAAATTAATCTAGGCTAGTCCAAAAGACCTCCTTGGACAGCAGAAAACACCGTACCCCTATGTAAGGTCCCTCTTTCATGAATTATCCTACTTCATCCCGACCCATGGGCCATCATGATTGCTCCCTGTGGTCTGTCCCAGTGACCCCACGATGTCCTCTACTGTGAATTTTAGTATATGATAGGTACATATAGTTTATATTACCACAATTAAATGAATCACAACTCTGCCTGGAGGCAGGGATCTGGATGGTTCGCCATAACAGTTTCTACAATCAGGAACTATAGTTAACCAGAGTCAAAGAACTGTTTGTGACTTCTGTTCATAACCATGGGTGAGAATAAGGCTTGTTAGTTGTGTAACGATCAATCTTAAAATTCTGGCTGTCCGTCCTGGTGTGTATTTGGAGACCTGCTTGGAAGGACTTACAGCGAGGATTCATGGGCAATTGCTTAGCAGTGGGATCAGCTTGTACGAATAGTCCAGGCGTTTAATTGGCCCTTAAAAGAACAGCTCCGGCAAGCTAATTAAATATCAAGTTAGGGAATGTGCTAATTGATATTTAATAAGGGTGTCAATTGATGTCTAACTAGTCAGTGTGTCTCTTGAAATGTGTCAATTAGATGCCTAAAGATCCTTTCAAGGGGTTAGAAATTGAACGCGTGGAGGTTGTCATCTGTTAATTTTCTGATGGCATCCCTCTCTCCAGTGTTGGCTGCATCACAGACCCATCCTCGAGCCCCCTGCTGACCTTCAGCTGCGGTTACATAGAGACCCACAGAGGTGGGTAGGCTTTAACTGGGCGCCTATTCAACACTGTATAAAAGCAGCGAGGTCAGGGGGTCCCTACCCATCAAGGGCTTTGCCTGCCTTCACACCACACCCCTTACCCAAAGAGATTCTGGTTCTTCCTAAATACTAACCCACCAGAAACCCACACAGCCACGGCCTCCCTCACATCTGATCCACAGGGACAGGAGGGAGTTTAGTCAAGAAAGCCCTAGGAGCTTTGAACCCAGGCGAAGACTTTGCTGACTCAGCCCCATGAGTCACCTGGGATCACAGCTGCCCTGCCACCGAGTTGAAATGGTGGCATGCCTGTAAGCTCAGCACTTAGGAGGCAGAGGCAGGCAGATTTCCAAGCTCAAGGTGAACTGGTCTACAGAGTGAGTTCCAGGACAGCCAGGGCTACTCAGAGAAACCCTGTCTCGAAAAACCAAAAAAAAAAGAAAAGAAAAGAAAAGAAAAGAAAAGAAAAAAGAAAGAAATGGTCTAAACTGAATGATCCTGTCTAAACTGAAAGCAGTGGACACATTTACCCTCCCCCCCCCCCCATATCTTAAAACCACCACAGTCCTTCCCCCATGGAAGTGGAGCGACGTGGGAAGGGGTAGACAGGAGAACAGGGGTAGGGAGGTTCGTTTGAAATTTAAAGACATTCTAACTACAGTATCAATGGTCAGGAGCTACAAAGGATGTATAACAGTTCCAAGCAAGGGCCCAGCATGCGGAGCATAGGTGTGGGCATATGGGAAGAGTCGAAGATCTTTCAGGAAAGAACTAGCAAGTATTGGTGAAGAACTGGATGAAGGAGGGAGGGAGAGGAAGTATGAGGAAGAGTCCCCATTCCTGCTGTGGCGGTTTGAATAGGTTTGGCCCCCAATACATTCATGTGCTTCTATGCTTGGTCATAGGGACTGGCACTTATTAAAGTGGATATAGCCTTGTTGGAGGAAGTGTGTCACTGTGGAGGTGGGCTTTGAGGTCTGTTATTGCTCAAGTTCTGCCCAGTGTTGAACATTCTCCTCCTGGCTGCCTTCAGATCAAGATGGAGAATCCTCAGCTCCTCCAGCACCATGCCTGCCTGCACACTGCCATGCTTCCTGCCATGATGGTATTGGACTGAACCTCTGAACCTGTAAGCCAGCCCCAAGTAAATGTTTTCCTTTATAAGAGTTGTCTTGGTCTGGCTAGAGAGATGGGTCACCAGTTAAGAGCACTGGCTATTCTTCCAAAGGACCCGGGTTCAAATCCCAGCACCCACATGGCAGTTCATAACTGTATGTAATTCCAGTTCCAGGGTATATGACACCCTCCTAGATACTTACATGGAAACAGAACACCAATGTAAATAAAAATTAAATGCCACGATCATGGTCCCATCACTCTGTGGTTTGCAGTGAAGAAAAACACCATCATTAGTATGGTGGCAAAAAAACAAAATAAAACAAAACAAAACATTGATGTCCCTGGCATAGAAGAGAGAAGAGAGATAAAGCACACGACCAGAGTCCCAGAGTCCCCTGATTCCCTTCAAGGACATCTGTACAATGACTTAAAGACCTCCCACTGGGCCTTGTCTTCTAAAAAGTCCCTTCAGGCCTACTAGCCCTACACTGAGGAGCAATGCTTTAACACAGGAATCTGTGGAGTGTGCTTTAACACAGGAATCTGTGGAGGAAGAACAGTGTTCAATTATAAGTGGACTTTAGATGCCTTGGGGTCATCGAGGAGCTATGGCATGGTCCCTAGTGACACAGGCCCACAGCCTGGAGCAGAGACGTGAGCTGGTAAGTTCCCTCTGAGTTGCTGCAAAATAGGTAAGAACTGAAGGTAGGTAGCTTCTCTGTGCCCCGCTTCCCTGATAACTATGGGGCACCTTGTCTAAGGGAGTCTTCCCTGACTAGCCATGTCTAGCACAGCCTCTGGCCTGGGAGTCATGCTGGGATGTGCTAACTGTCCCCACACATAATAAGGTGCTGTGCATAGTGCCACCTGGGGACAAACTTGGAGCCACCACAACAACCACATCCAGGGAGAAAGGGAAGCACATGGAGACATGAAGGAAGATCTAAGAGACAGAGAACCCCACAGGGTCCCAGAGCCCAGGACAGGCAGTTTCACAGTGCAAGGAGGTGACGGGTCCACCAGAAGCCGCTGAGACAAGTCCAGATGAATGCCCATCCAAAGAAGGGTACTACAATGTAGGTGGCCAACCAGCACCACACAGTTCTTTTTTCTGCCATAGGACCTTCAGGAACTGGAGTGTAGGCTTTCTGTTGCCACTCTCCATGCCTTCAGGACCTGACAGATATTCCAGCAAAGTTCACAGGGAAAGCAACAAGGGGAAACAGGGCTGAAATTATTTTTGCAGAGCAAGAGGAAGAGGAGAGAAAGAAAGGGAGATGGAGAGAATGGAGGGAGGGAGGGAGAGAAGGAGACGTGGAGATGAGGAGAGAGAGAGAGAGAGAGAGAGAATAGTTAGCTCCATGCCAGAGCCTTCCACCTCATGGTCTGACTTCCATTCCAACGTACAGGTCCGCTCCACTGGGAGAGAGAAGAAAATGTAGAGGGGACCACAAGGAATTTGAGACACGACCTGGCTATCAGATCTCTGCAGCTTCTCTGTGCCCCGCTTCCCTGATAACTATGGGGCACCTCGTCTAAGGGAGTCTTCCCTGACTAGCCATGTCTAGCACAGCCTCTGGCCTGGGAGTCACGCTGGGATGTGCTAACCGTCCCCACACATAATTAAGCAGACTGATGGTGTCACTGGGGAGGGTCTGGTAAGGCTTCTGTGTGTGCTCCTGGTGGGGGGTGGGGCAGGAGGACAGAGACAAGGCAGCAATACAGCAAGCAACTCAGGAGCAGACGGGTCAGGATTCAAGTTCTGGATGTCCCTGTGGTCCACAGCATCTCTGAAAACATTAGAAAATAGAGAGCAAGTTAGTGTGTGCCGCCTTCTGTGGAGGCAGAATTCAGAGGAGAAATGGAAAGGTGGCTTTGGATTGCCAGACAGCACGCTGCAGCAGCGAGTCCACGCAGAGGATCGTCAGCACAAGCCTGGCTCCTCTCAATTCCAACTGGAAGGGAAAACCATCAACTCCAGAGCTGTTCTCTGAGATGCTTATTCAGTTACCAATAACAACCGTCACCATGGAAACTAGCCGTCCAGCCAGCCAGACTGGAATTATTCTCAGGCCAGAGCCAGATTAGTCATCTCCAAACCAAAAAGGCTTCCTGCGCCCCAGCTTGCCCCCAATCACCCAGCAGAGGTTGAGGGGAAGGGTCCCACCGTTTCCTCCCATATCCTTCCAGTCTTGAGGCCCCACTATTTGAAAGATGCTCGGGACGCGAGACAAAGCCTAATGGATCACAGAGTTTCCAATTCTTCATAAAGTCGGAGGCTATCCTGTGTCGGATGGGTTGGTGTCACAGAATGAGAGGGCCCAGCATAATGATCTGGCTGCAACAGCCTGCAGATTGAGGGATGCTTTGGAGGTGGGTCTTGGGGTCAGGCTCCATGAAGAAAGCCAGATCCAAGGGAACACGTCAGAGGTAGCTAGCCAGCTGAGAAGCTAGAGAGAGCTCTACCAGGGAGAGTGATGTCCCTGCTTGAACAGGACCTCAGTTTCTCCATGGCCGTAAAGCATGTTCTTAAAGAAAATGGGGCTGCAGCTCAGTAGTTGAGTACTCACCTAGTATGGGGTCAATAGTAGAGTACTTGCTCAGTATGGACTCAGTAGTAGAGTACCTACCTAGTATGGACTCAGTAGTAGAGCACTTACCTCATATGGGCTAGGTAGTAGAGCACTTACCTAACATGGGCAAGGTCCTAGGTTTGATTCCCAGCAGGTGAAAAACTTAGAATGGTAAGTCAGAAGGAAGCAGGAGTTCTGGGAAGATGCTCAGGTGGTAAATTGCCACATAAGCATGAAGACCTGAGTTCGGTTTCCACCACCCCAGATAAAAAGCATCGCCAAAGCACAGACAGAAGGATCCTTAGAAATCGCTGGGTGGCCATTCTAGTCAAACTAATGAGTTCCAAGGATACAACCACAGAAACTAAAGTGGAGGGCAACTGAAAAAGGCCCCTGATATTGACCTATGACCTCCACAGGTGAGCGCGCGCGCACACACACACACACACACACACACACACACAGGCATCTGCTTGAACATAAGCATACACATCCATGAGCATACACCACACACACATATACACCGAGAGGAAGCAGGGACAACCCCTTCCTTCTGGATATGGAGGAGACAAAATGATCCAAAGCTGGATGTGATGGTGCACGTCTACAGTCTCAACACTCAGGGGGAATCAGGAGTTCAAGGCTAGCTTCAGATCCATAGTAATTATGAGGCCAGCCTGGGTTGCTTCAGACTGTGTCTCCAAAAAAATGTTACATTCTATTTACATATCAATTTGTGTCAATGCTTTAATTTTCTATATTGAACATCACAAATTAAAAATGGTAATAAGCGAGCACCCTCACTTTATTGTTTTTTGGACAAACTGTTTGGGTCTGATGAACTTCAGTATCCTTGTGGGTCCATGGGGCAGATTCCTCCAGAGGAGTCTAGAGTGGAACCCACAGCACACAGACCCGTAGGATGCTGCCCCAACCCGAGCTCCTGCTGAGACCACAGCTTCTCTGTGCTGAGGAAGAAGGGTCTGTGCTCCGTATTAATCAGCTCCCATTAATTTTTCAAAGTAGACAACAGCCCTCTTACTCCTCTCCTGCAGAGCCTCATCCATAATTGATCCCAAGCTGCTCTTACCCAAATAGACGGGGCAGAGCTGGCGGCACAGCACGGAAGGCTCTCTCTCTCTCTCTCTCTGAAATTGGGCTATACTCGCAGTCCCCTAGGTCTTGCACATGCACCAGAATCAGGGTAACTAGAGACGATGAGTCTGGGCCAGAAAGTGAGTAAGGGTACCTCCCACCAGGCCTGGTGACCCCTGAGTACAGTCTACAGAACCCACACGGTAAAAGGAGACAGTCAACTCCTGAAGATTGTCCTCTGACCTCTACACACCTGCTGTGGCATGCACATGTGCCACATGTGCCAATACACACACATGTATGTACATATATACATACACATATATATGTATCTGTGTGTGTGTGTTTGTGCGTGTGTGTGTGTGTGTGTGTGTGTGTGTGTGTGTGTGTGTGTGTATAAAACCTGCCTGTATCTCAAGCCCACTTGGGCTGCTCTAACAAAAGACCATAAACCAGGACTAGGGGATGCAGCTCAGCGTGGGCTGGTATGTGTGTCCATGTGTGAGCCTGTGTGTGTATGCACATGTTAATGGGTGCATTCATGTGTACAGTGCCCATGTCTGTGCAGGTATGTATGCACATATATGGATGTGCATGTGAAGGCCAGAGGTCAACACTGGGTATCTTCCTCAGCTGTTCCCTTATTTTTTGAGACAGGGTCTCTCACTGGACTGACTGAGCAAAGCTGGCTGGCCATGGAGCTCCAGGGATCTCCTGTCTCTACCTCCCTCTTTGACACTAAGAAATGGAATTGTGGGTGCATGCCACCATGGTTGGCTTTGTGTGTGTGTGTGTGTGTGTGTGTTGGGGAATCTGAATTCAGGTTCTTGTGCTTACAACTGAGCCATCTCCCCAGGCCCTTTATCTTTTAAAAAGCTGAATTTCAAAGAGAGCAACAGACATTGGAAAAGCTGGAGCAAGCCAGCGTGTTCAGAGCTCTAATCTTAGAGAACTGTTGTGACTTAACCTCTCTGACAAACCCTATAAAGTTACCACAAGACTAATCTTTAAGATTTATTCATTTGTTTATTTCTATGAGGGGGGAGGGAAACACCTGCAAAGTCCCAGAGAGGAAACTGGGTCCCTTGGAAATGGAATTATGGTGGTAAGCTACCCAACATCAGTGCTGGAATGTTTATTGTATCTATGTACTTATGGATCTATAGATCTATGTATCTATCTATCGTGTGTGTGTGTGTGTGTGTGTGTGTGTGTGTGAGATGCCACAATACATGTGTGTAGATCACAGAACAACTGATAGGAGTTGTCTCTCTCCTTCCACCACATGGGTTTGGGTATCAAACTCAGATCCTCAGGCTAGGTGGCAAGAGCCGTTACCCTCTGGGCCATCTTGCTAGCCTGAAAATAATTTTTTCTAACAAAAGAAGCTAAGATCATTTGCTATCCACCAGCAAAAGGATGACGCTAAGCCCTTTCTTTTCTATGTGTAAGGAACCAATCTGAAATGATGAGAGCTGTAAGTTACAACTCTTAGAGGAAAGTTAAGCATACGTCTGCGTAACCTTGGACTAGACAGCAGCTTCCTAGAGACAGCATGAAAGCACTAGGATCGTGCACTGCTCCTCCAGAAGAACTGAGTTCCACACAGGAGTTCACAGCCACTTGGAACTCCATCTCTAGAGGATCTGAAGCCTTTCTCCAGCCTCTGAAGGCACATACAGCGCTGTACATCCACAGAGACACATAGGAAAAAACTTTTTAAACAAATCTTCTTCAAAAAAGAAAGAAATTCAAATGTGCAAGTAATGTATTTTTAAAGAATATTAGACTTCACATATTGCTTGGTTTGGGCATTTTGTTTTCTTTCTGGGTATTTTGCTTACATATTTTGTTTTCTGGTTTTGTGTTCTAAGTGGGGAGGTGGGGAGGACCTGGGAGGAGTTGAGGGAGAGGAAATGTGTGATCAGAATATATCGTATAATTTTTTCAATTAAAATAAATAAAAATTAGACTTCAGAAAGACTTATAACCCAAGGCACCAGCTGGAGGCTGGATGTTCAAGTACATGAGCCTCTTGGGGAGATTTCACTTTTAAACCTTAACTTCAAGGATTGTGTTTAATACACATGTGCTTTCTTATTAGATATTTTCTTTATTTACATTTCAAATGTTATTCCTTTTCCCTGTTTCCCCTCTGAAAACCCCCTATCCCCCCCCTTCTCCCCCTGCTCACCAACCCACCCTCTCCTACTTCCTGGCCCTGGCATTCCCCTACACTGGGGCATAGAGCCTTCACAGGACCAAGGGCCTCTCCTCCCACTGATGACCGACTAGGCCATCCTCTGCTACATATGCAGCAGAAGTCATGAGTCCCGCCATGTGTACTCTTTGGTTGGTGATTTAGTCCCTGGGAGCTCTGGGGGTACTGGTTAGTTCATATTATTGTTCCTCCTATGGGGCTGCAAACCCCTTCCGCTCCTTGGGTCCTTTCTCTAGCTCCTCCATTGGGGACCCTGTGCTCAGTCCAATGGAAGAATGGAGCTATGAGTTATTGGGTACAGTGTGTTACAGCTGTGTGATCGAATATTAGCCATCACAGAAAGGAATGGGTGCAATTGTACTCTGCCTTGGTTGGGCTCTGGAAGCATTTTGGTTCATGAAAGTAGCCAGGCACAGCACTGAGGATGGGGTTCAGGGACAGAGCTCTTGTATAACATGTGCAAGGCCATGGGTTCCATCCCTAGCTTGCCAAAGGGACTTGGGGGACAGACAGACAGACAGACAGACAGACAGATTGTAGAAGGAATAAAGGATAAAGGAAAGAGGGAGAGCAGGATGAAAGGAGATAGAGGAGAAAGCCAGAGGCTAAAAGCTACACATTGTATAATCCTATTCATCTGAAAGATTCAGAAAAGCCATACCCAAAGGGATGCAAGGCAGCATGGTGGGGAGGGGGAACAGGTTGGGGACGAGGTGGGGGGAGAGGAACTGGACTGTGGTCAGGGAAGGCCTCCACAGAGACACAACAGAATAGAGCCCTAAAGAACCGGAGTGTGCCACACAGATCTTCCTGGGAGAGTAAAGAGTCAATACAGATCCTAAAGCTGGGACAAGCCCGGGGGGGTGAGGCAGGCAGGTGGGCAGAGCCACAAGGAAGGTTTGGAGGGGTTTCCTAAGAGAGAAAGAAGCTTTGGAGGGTCCTAATGGCATATGGACAGTTGGGGTTTGGCTACTGTTCTGGAAAGACCTCTTTTGCCAAAGCATAGTGAAGGGTCTGGGGTGGTCTCAAGTACAGAAAGGAGGCCTTCAGACCAGTGAGGAGGGACAGAATAGACACAAGGACCATGGACGGTGACACTATCAGGGTCCTGAGCTGAGATGTGCCGATGCACAAAATGTCCAGCTCCTAGCGAGAGCTTTTTCCTCTGCTCTTCTTAAAGGCTTTTATTCTTCCGTCATCCATTTGCAGAGAG
>JADRCC010573230.1:0-22218 GCA_019843855.1 Hylomyscus alleni | reverse complement strand
GTCCCTGGAATGCACATAAAGGTGGAGGAGAGAGCTAACTCCTGAAAGGCATCTTCTGACTTACACACAGGTACTGTGTATGTGTGCCCACCCTTTCACAAGCACACACATAATAAGATTTTTTAAGTTAATACTGAGTGAACATATAGATCAATGGTAAAGGTTCTGGTTACCAAGACTGATAACTTGAATTTGATTCCCAGTATCTACATAATAGGAAAGAAATTATTCCCAAGGGACGTCCTCTGACATCCACAGAAATGCCACAGCACACGTGCATACACACACACACACACACACACACACAAATCAATCAACAAATAAGTAAATGTAAATGTTTTAATCAACCACTAATATAGTAGTACTATACCATTTAGGATGATGATGATTATCATAGCACACATTTAATCATACATTTCTGTACTAGTCAAGACAGATTTTGATAACAACAACAAAAAATTCAAAACTGTCAACTAACTAACAAATGTTCATTTTTCATTGTTATTACATGTCCAATTTGGGTCAGCCTGGAGGCTTTGCCTGTTTTAATCACTCAAAGACCCAGTCTGACAGAAACTCAATTGCAGAAAAATTTTTTTCAAAGATGATAAGCCAGATAAGGATGACCAGATATCGGGTCATATGCCCTCAAACTTCATTTCATTGACCACAGCAAATGACAAAGTGCTCAACTCAAAGGGGATAAAAAAGTATCTTACTGTTGCCTAAAAATGAAAGGCAAACATTTATGACTAAACATTTTTGACACTATCATAATCCATTGTTGCTTCTATTATGCTATCCATGAAGCAACCTAAGGAAAAGATTTTAATTAGCTCCAATTTCCAGAGGTTCAATGTCAGAAGAGCAGCATCAGATCACCCTGGTGGACACCTCTTGATGTGCAGCTTCATGCTGGTCAAAGTACTTGTAGGAAGATGATATGACATCATCAAATAGGGATGCAGAGAGCAACTCAATAATGGAGCTTCCTCTCAGGATAATTTGCTCTTTTGAGAGCTCAAGCATCCCATATAAACAACCATTAGGACCTCTTCCACTACCTCCTAACACCATCATCCTACAGAGGGAGCTGCCAACATCTGAACCAAAGGGCACACTCAAGCTCTACCCTAACCATGGCAAGGAGAAAGAAACCTTTGCATTTCTGGAGCATAGTAACTATGTTCTAAAGATTCTAAGTAGACTCAAAAAATGAGAACTACTTTCTTCAGTATAATTTTTACTTTCAAATACCATAAAAACCTATGAGAAAGTTATATTTTTATTTCTTAGCTTAGTATAAGTTTGAAAACTATTTAGAACTGAATGTATCACAGTCTGTGTATTAAGTCTATTGCAGTGGACTGACCTCAGGTGGCACATCAAGGGTTCTAATATCTGAGTGTCCAAAGCTGTGTATAATCCCTTCCCTATAACCTGGAAGACCTGCACCATGACTGTATGTAATGTAATATATGGAAAGAAGGTAAAGCCAAATACTCATGTCCTGTCCTTGATGTAATATTTGAATGTGAGGAATTATGGGTACTCTCTGAGATAACAACAGAGTTTAAATAATAGCTGGTGAGGAACAGAGACCCTCAGTCATAGAACCTCAAGCAAATAAAGTCTTTGGACAGCCTTCATGATCTTGCAAGAGGCTTACCCCAGGTATACCTCTAAACTAAAATGCAGCTTGAGTCAATATTTTGACCAAAAGCTTGTAAAATACTAAGATGAACTGTGTTTAAAACTTCATTCCCCCAAAAATGTACAAATAAAAGCCGCCGGATTGTAATGTTTTGTTGCTCTATTACAAAAAAGAAAAAAAAAGGAAAAGAAAAAGAACATACCTGCTTCTTACAGTTCAACATCACTAGTCTTATTTATCATTTGCATGATTTTCATCAACTTTTTGATTTAGGAGTTTAAATTATAGAAAAGTTGAAAGGCTGATATGTGACAATGCCCAATATTGGGCCATCCAGATATTTCAGCAGGGTAATGCACTTGCCAGCAAACCCAACATACTGAATTTGATTCCATGACCTACAAAGAAGAAAGAGAGAACCAGTCCCTACAAGTTGTTCTCTGAACTGCACACACACACACACACACACACACACACACTCTGCCACATGTATGTACACACACACACACATACACACACTAATAAATTAATGCAATTAGCAAAAGGGGAACACACAAGATTCCCAGATCCATCAGTTACCCGCCCGTACCAGTCACTTGACCATCTTATCTATCACATACAAAAGTCATCGGAATCATTTGCTAACAGGCTGGAAAAATATTTCTTTAAACCTAAATGCCTTATGCCCCAAGACATGGCATTTTCAAACAGTACAGTATAATTATTTTAAAAGAAGAAAATTGTTTAATTTTCTAATCCACAGTTAATATTTAGGTGTCACAACCTGTGCTAATACAGTATGTTACATGCAGCTCTTTTTTTTATCTCTTCAGTCTCAAATGCAAATTAAACTCATGCCACTTCAGTTAGCTTTGTTCTGTGCTCTGCAATTGTTTCTAAACATAACACCAACTTTCTTGACTTTGCATTTTAAAGCACAGAAACAGGGTTTATCTGGGGGTCTCTTTGTGATGAGATGCAATTGTGGAGACCACCACACAGGTGCCCTGTATCTGATTCATGGTACTGTTTAGAAGGCACACAAACTCTGCCTGGGGATTACATCACAATGCCATGAACACTTTAGGAAAATCTTCCTGTCACCCTTTTTGTTTACTCCTATTAGTTGGATATCTAGGAACTTTATTTCTCAGTCACAAAACATATGGATGCTTCACAAAGCCTTTTCTAAAGGTCTTTTGGAATAAGTTCTTCATACCCTCACCATCCATGAGGGGTGTCTAACCTGTGGCCCACAGGCCACTTGGGATGACATGTAGCCTGAGATAGCTATCAATAGAGCTCAACACAAAGTCATTGAAATGGTTTTTATTTTTTTGTGATTTGTCTTTAGAATTCAAATGTGAACTGCTTGTTTTCATGTCAGTTTGAGTAGCTCTGTCTTAGTGGTGAGCACCTTCAAATGTTCAAATGTGCTTGTTCAAGTTTTCTAAGTCTTAGGAAGTCAAACTTCCTGGATAGACAGTCTCGCTCAAATTCATTTCCCATTGACTTTTCTCCAAATCTATTACTTTTCTGCTCATTGTGGTAATAATCACTTGATGAGCAAGAAATTTCAATTTTAACAAAGTCCAATTTTATTTTTCTTTATAGTAGTGATTATCTGTATTTTTACTAAATTTGCTTTCAAGAATGTAGATTTTTTGAGCTCTCTTAAATTATTTTCTAAAAGTAACAGTAGTAGTAATAATTTTTAGAACATGCTTACAGATTTAAGTTCTCATATACTATTTAGCCTTTTCTTTGCAGTTGGTTTAAAACACAAGCTTTGCTTGCTTGAACTCTCAAGGATGTTTGGTAATGTCTGATGGCATCAGAAGATCTGGAGGAGAAAGGAGTGCTATGGGCTCAAAGTCCTAGTGACCAGGATGCTACCTGAACCCTATGCATGTCAGTCCTGGCAACAAAATATCAATGGTGTCAAGGTTGAGAAACTGAATTGTAAAGTAGGACCAGCAACAGAGACAGTAATTTTATATTAAATGACAGCTAAGATAATTGCATGTTTGTGCCAACAAAAGTGAATAATGACATGACCTCTGTGCAAGTGCCTAGGTAAGTTCAAAGCCTCTGGGACTTTGCAAGTCAAAGGAATCTAAACCAACATACTCCCTGGAGAGAGGGAGAGGGAGAGAGAGGGACAGGGACAGGGACAGGGACAGGGAGAGGGACAGGGAGAGGGAGGGAAAGGGAGAGAGAGGGAAAGAGAGGGAAAGGGAGAGGGACAGGGAGAGGGAGGGAGAGGAAGGGAGAGGAGGGAGAGGAAGGGAGAGGGAGGGAGAGGGAGAGAGAGAGGGAGAGGGAGGAAGAGGGACAGGGAGAGGGAGAAGGAGAGGGACAGGGAGAGGGAGGGACAGGGACAGGGAGAGGGAGGGAGAGGAAGGGAGAGAGGGAGAGAGAGAGGGAGGGAGAGGAAGGGAGAGGGAGAGAGAGGGACAGGGAGAGGGAGGGAGAGGGAGAGGGAGGGAGAGGGATACCATAGAGGGAAGGAGAGGGAGGGAGAGGGAGGGAGAGGGAGAGAGAGGGGAGAGGGAGAGAGAGGGAGAGAGAGAGGGAGAGGAAGAGAGAGAGAGAGAGAGAGAGAGAGAGAGAGAGAGAGAGAATACACAAGTTTGCCTATTATAGAAGGAGTCACATTAGTGAAGGGTTACTGCTCAAGCTAAATTAAAACAAATCAGTGACATTTTTCTCTCCATTATGTGCACAAATCTCCCATAAAAATCAATGAAAGCCACATCTGCACAACTGAGATCTAAATGCAGCTAATTCCAGCTCTAACTCTCCAAACCTTCCAGGGCTCATAAACCCCACAATAGTTGCTCGGGAACTGGACGACCCTAAGATGGATTCAGCAGCTCAAGCTGAATCCTGGATGAATTGTCTTGATCATTTTGCTGTCTGGTTTATTAGGCAGCTGAGGAATCTGAAGGTTCTGGACACAGTCACAACTGGAGCAGAGCTTAAGGGAATAGTCTTGAATCAAAGGAAAAGCTACTATGGTTTAAAAAAAAGAAAAAGAAAAGTAAGTTGTGTCTCCCAATTACAAAGATAGCCTGTACTTACTGGATGGAGGGAAAGATGGGGGTGGAGGGAGGGAGGGAAGGAGAGAAGAAAGGAAGGGAGGGAGAAAAGAAGGAAGGAAGGAAGAGAGAGAGGAAAGAAGAGAGGTAACTATAAATCCATAAATCATTATTCATAAGGAGCATGACAGATTTAAGTAAAATTTGTCTACATGATTCTGTCAATTTACTTGGGATCTAGTGTTATATACAATTGTATTCACTTTGCCCGTGTGGTTATAAAATCCTTTGAAAAATTGTTTCCATGTGTAACTATTATGATTTGGGAAAGACTTCCATGACTTCTAAGGTTTTGTGTGCCGGGAGTTTGGTCTACAATGAAGTGCTGCTGAGAAATGGTGAGATCTTCAAGGTGTGGAGCTTGATGGAAGATGGTCAGGTCATTGGGATATTGTTTTAGAGGGGTTCAAAGAGTGAAGATACTAGATCGGAAATATTACAAGAGTGAGCTTGACCACCCAATAACTGCTGGACTCTTATTTATGAAGGGATTTTTGCCTCCCACATATTCAATTCACCACCTCTGCACAGTCAATCTGCTGCTAGCCTCGTGTCCTTGAACCATCAGAACCTAAATGAACCTTATTTCATTGTAGTGTTAGCTTACCTCTCAAATTATAGTTACATAAACAAACAAATACAGCACTTAGTAAGAGGTTTTATTACAATTACTACCACACCAACTGTTTCATGTTGAGTGTCTGGTTACAATTTATTTTTAGGTTTTGGATCATGTAATAGTGATTTTATTTAAAAGGAAATATTTCTCTCCTTTTATTTTCACAGACTATAATCTCCAAGGTAGGGCTGTAGGATCATGATTTACACTGTTTTAATACCCAGTATAAATTGCAACATTGTATCAATATAGCTTGTCCAGATCACTATACTCACCCTCATTGAAGCATGCTTTAAACTATTCTAGTGGTATCATTATGGTATGTATTTATTTCTTCTCCTTTTCTGAAGGAAGCAACAAGAGAAAAAAAAATTAACAACAAACATGTTAGTAATAACATAGTCTTTAACTGATAATAACTCAAAATGTTTTCCCATAAAATATCAAGTAAACAGTGAGTTATGAAGACATGGAAAATACTTATCTGAAAATGATAAATCTTACTTATTATAGCAATAGCTCATAAACGTTTCACATAAAAAGCTTTTAAAAGAACCAGAAGTACATTTAAAGGTATGAAGTCAAACGCAACACATTTAACCTACTCTTCTTAGTCTTTGAGGGAAGCATACATGGTAACGGATTTTATTGTGGCATTTTTATATATGTTTCATTCTTATGCACATTTCTCCTCCGGGCCACTGGCACTCTTGATGTCTCCCTCCCTCTTCCCAAAGCTTCTTTTCTGTCCTGTGTCAAATGTATTCCAGCAGACTCATTATTCCAATCCTCTTAACACGTCTTCTTCACCCTCATGGTCTCCTTTTCAGTCCCATGTCCTTTATACACACACAAATATATACAATTAAAGAGTAGAGCTGGCTCAGTCAGTAAAGCACCAGCTTCCTACACGAGCATGAGGAACTCAGTTTGAGTCTCCTAACACCAACACCAAATATCCAAGAGTAGGTATCAGTATTTATATTTTATTTTTTTTTATAGTCACAGGAGCTGAGGGAGTTGCGCTGGCCAGAAACAGGCTGATCCCAGAGCTCATTGGTCAGTCAGCCTAGCTAATCAGTGAGCATCAGAATCAGTGAGATACTCTATCTCAAAAGACAAGGTGAAATGTGATCAAGAAAAATACTCCTAGCTTTCACACACATACACACCTGCAAGTATGTATATGTGCACAAATATAAACACACACACTACAGATACATACATACAATAAAAACTAGAATCCATATACAAAAGAAAGCATAGTGTTTGTCCTTCAGAGTGTGACTTATTTTGCTTAACATGATTTTCAGTTTCATTCACTTTTTTCCAAATGTTATTTCATATGCAAAACTCCATGGTATATATAAACATTTTCCTTATCTGTTACAATCTATGATGGATCCATTTCATAGCTACTATAAATACTATAATAAAGATAAGTGTACAAATACCTTAGATCTGGAACAATTTGTGGAAGTAACCAACCAATGATGGTCTAACATGAGGCCCATGCCCCAAGAAGAAGCAAATACACAACATTGCCTGGATGACCAGGAACGGACCTCTAGATAGCTCAGAGACCTATGGTAGAATCAAACTCAACTGGGAAAAGAAGTCAAATGATTCCTAATGATATTCTGTTATACTCATACATCAGTACCCAATCTAATCATCATCAGAGAGGCTTTTTCTCACAGCTCATGGCAGCAGACACAATGGCCCACAGCCAAACACTAGGCAGAAAGAGAGCCCAAGTTAGTGATCTCCCCTGGGTCCCTCTCCTTGGGCCATGTGGAACAATGCAAAGAGGGGAAGAAGAATTGTAGGAGCCAGCTGGGTGGAGGACACCAGGAGAACTTGGTCCACAAAATCATCTAAGCATGGCTCATAGGGACTCACAGGGACTGAAAGGGCAATGACAGAGCCTGGGTGAGTCTACGCTAGGTCCTCTTCATGTATGTTATGGTTGTTACTTTCGTAGGTTTGTAAGCCTCTTAACAGTGGAAGAGGGAGAGCCATTGACTCTGTCTGTCTGCTCTTAGGACTCTTCTCTTCATACTGGGTTGCCTCATCCAGCCTCTGTATGAGGGTGTGTATGTAGACTTAGTGTATTGTGTTATGCCACATTCAGTGGATATCCTGAGAGCTCTCTTCTTTTCTGAAAGGAAATGGAAGAAGAATGGATCTTGGGGCAAGGAGAGGGAGGTAACTGGGAGAAGTGACAAGAGGGGAGGCTACAGTTGGGATATATTATCTGAGAGAATAATTTTTTCAAAACGAAAGTAACAACTGGGTCTGATCTGAATAACTAACTTGGCAAGCAAGTTTGCATCAGCAATAACAAAGAAGGCTGGAAAGATGCGTGTTTAGCGTCAGAAATCCAGAGTTGTCTTGGGGATTTGTTAATTTGAGCCATTTGTAAAAAATCTAAATGGACCGATAATTTTGGAACTTGAAAATTTGGTGCTAGCGATACTCATCTGAGAGGTGTCAGCGTCCAGATGTTTTTGGATCCAGCAGACCAGAACAAATCTGTGAAGACAGTGTAGACAGAGAAAGAAAAAGGTCAAGGCTGACACATTAAGACTGTTACATTTTGTGGCTGACAAAGAAGGGGTAGGGATGGGAGCTAAAGGAGAAAGTCCTTAGAGAAATAGTAAGAAAAATAGAAAGAAACAAGAAGTGTGTGGTATCCTGGAAACCAAGAAAGCCTTCTTAAGTTTGAACTCGCTCCAAGTCCTTTGTAATGGACAATTATACTTTTCTAATAAAATACAAGTTAAAAGTACAAGAAACTATTCCTGCTCCTCTGAAACAGCACTCCACAACAATGTTAAAACCTTCCAATGGAAAGTTGAGGGCATGTCTCATAATTTGGTCTGTGATATACACTCTTTCTAAACCTGAGAAGAAATCTGCAAAATAATTTTCCAGAATTCTGAACATTACTGAGATAGACTATAATAGATGCAATAAAAATAAATCATCACATAAATGCCAAGTCTTGTTACTATAGATGAAATAAATCCCCCATGTGGCTACAAAGATATGGAAAACTTAATGTGCAACTTTATCAATTAGTCTGGGAAGATTGATACAAAATTAATAAAAGAGATTGATAGCATTGTGGCTGAAAGCTGTATCAGTGTGATTATTGGGTAATGTTTGAATGTCTTATTATAGAAGACGTAAGTGAAGTAGTTTCATGAAGTGCTAGCTGAAAAGTAACGTGCAAAAGGAAGTGGAGCTCTTTGGTTGGCAGTTTAGTCCCTGGGAGCTTTGGGGGGGTCTGGTTGGTTGATACTGTTCTTCCTATGGGGTTGTAATCCCCTTCAGCTCCTTCAGTCCTTCCACAACTCTTCCACTGAGGTCCCTGGGCTTAGTTCAAAGATGACTGTGATTATCCACATCTGTCTTAGTCAGGTGCTGGCAGAGCCTCTCAAGGGACAGCTATACCAGGCTCCTGTCAGCAAGCACATCTTTGATATCAGCAGTAGTGTCAGGGTTTGGTGTCTGCAGATGGGATGGATGCCAAGGTGGGGAAGTCTCTGGATGGCCTTTCCTTCAAGAAGAGGAGAGGGTGAAAGGGGGGGGTTGTGGAGGGGAAACTTAGAAGGGTACAACATTTGACATGTACATAAATGAAATAATCAATAAAAAATAAAGGAAGCAGAGCTGTGTATAGTGGCTGTACCTGTAATCTTTGCACTCAGCAGGCTGCTACAGCAGGATCACAAGCTGAAGATTAGACTTGGTTACTTAGCCAACTCCAGGGTCTCCAAGCTATGTAGTAAGACCAGTTCTCAAAAACTTAAGACAAGAGAGAAAAAATAAGAAAACAGTAAAACACAAAGAAAATCTCTTTGAGAATCTGGACAAGACTTAGTCTGCTAGGTTAGTTTCCATAATTCTACACAAAATCTTATATTAATGATAGGTGTAACAGATTAAGTAAGTCAATAGCAAGTGTTTTCAAGGAATTTTATATTATTCATAATTTTCACAGCTTAAAAACATTAAAAATTACATCTTCATGTTGTTCAGCATTATTTTTCCCAAAGCAGATTCTTCCATATTTATTTATACCTCACCTTACTCAGAATACAAGCAAAGAAGTAATGTTTAAAATGTTATAGATCACAATAAATAACATAGGAGTATAAGTGAACAGAAATTAAGGGTAAGAAAATGGTAATCCCTCTAGAAAATCTTAACGAAATTCTGTTCATTATGCAAAGATCTAAATGTGACCACAAAGTGGGTTTCCATTTCCAAATAATCATCACAAAAAAGAAAGAAAATCATGAAATTTGTAGTCTCAACTTTAAAAAAGTTCCAGATACTATTCCTATACCTTAATTTAATTATGCCCTTTAAGTGGATATATGTACAACTATGTACAACTATAAAATCCAAACATGATATGTACTCACTTATAAGAGGATATTAGCTGTTAAGTATAGGATAACAGATCCAGAGAGGCTAAGTAACAAGGAGAGATCTAAGGCAGATGCATAGGTCTCCCCGGGAAGGGAAAATAGGATAGATTTTGAAGGTGACCTAGGGATGGCAGAGATGGGAACAGGAGGGACCAGGTGGGGGCCATGGAGGGAGAGAGTACTAGAAGTGATGACTCAAATTAGAGGGAATAAGGTGAAAACCTAGTCCAGTAGAAACTACCTGGAATCTACAAGGGTGACCCTACTGAGAGGTCTTTTAGCCATGGCGGGGACACAGAAATTGGACTGACAATCTTCTGTAACAAGACAAGGCTTCCAGTGAGACTGAGTCAACCAACCCATTTACAAAACTTTCAAATTACAACCTGACCTGTCTATAAGATGTACTAGCTAGGACAACAGTGGCACAGAATCTGTGAGAGTGACCAACCAATGAGTCATCTAACCTGACCTCCATCAGGGGAAGCCTGTATCTGACACCACAGACTGGTGAGCTCAGACACCTAGGATAAAACCAAACCTCACAATAAAATTATTCCTTATGATATTCGGCTATACTCACTGTAGTGTTTTGAATAAGCTCATAGGGATTGGTCCTATTAGGAGGTGTGGCATTGTAGTTGGTGTGAAATTGTGGAAGGGAGTATATCACTGGGATGGGCTTTGAGATCTCAGATGCTCAAGCCAGGCCCATGCAACATACTCTCTTCCTACTATCTGCAGATCCAGAACTAGAACTCTCAGCTACCTCTCCAGCACTGTGTCTGTCTCCATGCCACCATGCTTCCCATCATGACAATAATAGACTAAACCTCAAAACTGTGAGTCAGCCACAATTAAATGTTTTCCATTATAAGAGTTGTCATGGTAATAGTGTTTCCTCACTGAGGCACTTATAGATCAATACCTAGCCCAATTGTCATCAGAGAGACCTCATCTAGTAACTAGTAGGAGCAGATACAGAGATCTACAGTCAAACATTAGGCAGAGTTTGGGGAATACCACAGAATACGAGGAAGATGAACTATAGGAGCCAGAGAGGGGTAGAGGACACTAGGAGAACACAGCCCACAGAATCAACAAAGCAGGGCTCATGGGGATTCACAGACTGAAGAGGCACCTGAAACCTACATGGGTCTACATTAAGTATCCTGCATATATCATATGACTATTAGCTTAGTGTTCATGTGGGATCCCTAAAAGTGGGAGTCATTGGGGCAGAGTATGTCTCTGACTCTTTTGCCTGTTCTTGAGACCCTTGTTCTCTTATTGGGTTGCCTTGTCCAGCCTTGCTATGAGAAATTGTGCTATGACAAAATACAGTTTTGTCATGCAGTGTTCTGTGGCTATCTCTGGAAAGCCTGCTCTTTTCTGAAGGGAAATGGAGAAATAGTGGATCTGGGGAAGAAGGGAAGGTGGGGGAGGGACTGGGAGAGGTAGAAGGAGGAGAAACTGAGGTTGGGATATATTATAGACGAGTAAATTTAAAAAATAAAAGAAATGTAAATTTTATTGTATTACTGGATAATGTTGCAATAAGTTTTTTTTTAGAAAGAAAGAGAGGAAGAAGACAGGCTGGGGGAGCTCTAGAGATCAAATCAATAAACAGCACCCGTGCATCATGAGCTCCTACCTCCAGGTCAGGGTCCTGTCTGAGTTCCTGTCCTGATAAACCATTTCCTCTCCAAGTTGCTTCAGTCACAGTGCTTCATCACAATGATAGCAACCATACTAAGACAGACTGCTTGCTAAAATGCTTAGGGCCCAGGTTCTAGACCCAGCACTGCCAAAAACAAACAAAAGAGGCCGGTCTGCCTTCCTTACACTTTTAGCTTTTATATATACACTAGGCACAAAATAGACAATGACTGAAATCTTGTTCTTTTCTGAATTCCTAGTGAATATTACAATTTTAGGTTAAACAGGGAAAGGAGGTGTCTAGAAAATTCAGAAAAGGAAGGCTGAGAGAGAGTGCAACCAATGAGAGGGTTGTCATCAAGCCTGACATACCAAATTCGATCCTCACAACGTACAGAAACACAATAATTGCAAGGGTAGAACAGACTTCTCTGATTTCCACATAGGCATTATGGCATGTACACACACACACAAAATAAATGTTTGAAAAATAGTTTTTAAGTCTGAACAGGACTCAGTCTGAGAGGACAGCTTTGAGCCTATAAAATGAACAGTTGTAATCCACAACTCTTTCACCCTACAGCCATTTCCATCTCGGCTGCCATGGTGCCCTCTTCTTGCTCTGAGCGCAAGGATAATGGATGCTTTGACACATCCTAAAAGTTGAGAAAAGAAAATTGAGAAAGGTGTTAGAGACCTATAAATTTATATTACCAAAGGCAATAACAGACACAGAGCATCTGTGCATACATATGAGCACTGTCCCTTCTGGGGGCTCTCAACTCCTAGGCCAGGGAACGCAGTCTCACCCTTTAAAACGTGGTCCAGCTTCAAGGTTGATAATTATTTCCTCAGAAAGAAAATAATCGAGAAGTTATGATCTAAACACTAAGGCTTTAATTATCGGAGTCGGTAAAAAAAAAAACACCTCATTTTAACCTGGAAATTTTCTGTTGTCTCACTTTCAGGGACAGAAGAAAAAGAAACACCAGGCTTATATTATTTAGAACAAAGAATCACACTTTTTTCTAAATGTCAGCAGATACTTTTCTAGTCAACCCTGAAAGAGTAATGCAGCAACCTTGGAAAAAAAGCAAGGGCTGAAGACCAGAAGCCCAGCTTGACCCACCTCCATTCATCTCTATTAGCTTTAATGTGCAAAGCAGTACTGAAAAGCAACAATAGACTTTCTGCCTCCTGTTGTCTTCAGTGTAGGAAGGGAGAAAATTGTCATCTCCGGTAGAGTAATCCAATTCACATGTTGTTTATGCTATTTGGAGATGTGAAACACTTAAAATTACCATCCTCAAAAGTTCCACTGGTGTTTCTACATTCAAAGAGAGAGAATATTATGTGAAAATGACCTCGACTGTTTCAAGGATGGTGAATTGAGGAGAACGAGAAATGTTCTTCTGGGGACAAACTTGGAAACTGCTTTGTAAACTTGCTGGTGTGTCTTGATCCCTGCCGTCCTCCCTCCATTCTTCCACATCTCATACACGTTCTGTATTGTCTACCTCTGGCCTCCTCTCTGCTCCCTAGACCTCGTGAATGAATTTGGATGACACACATAATGCAGGGTGGAAGTCAGCATTTGTTACATAACGTGAGGCAATCACAACCACAGCTCCATCATGGAAGAAAACAGTCTCACAGGTGTAAGGAAGCTCTCCTGATGGTCCAGATATTTAAATAGGTTATATATTATCTGCTCAACTGTCAGAAATAGACAGCTGTACTGAGGACCATGTGTTCTGCTGTCCAGATGACTGAGAGTTCCATTTGGAGTAACCCTACAAGATGAGACAAGGGTATAGCTGTTCTGTACAATATTAAAACCTCCTGATGGACAGTGTGTGTGTGTGTTTGTGTGTGTGTGTGTGTGTGTGTGTGTGTGTGTGTGTGTGTGTAAACTGAAAACAAAGAAAAATATATTAAATAAATGTAGCAATAATAGTCATGCTTTTCCAAGAAAAATATGCTTCTCTTCATTGGCTTTCCTAAAACCCCTGTGCACTTTCCTCCCTCTAGGCTAATCAATTGCTCTCCATTCATCTTAAAGAAGGAGGGCAACTGTGCTTCTTTCTCCATCCTTTCATGTGGTGTTTTAACTTCTCATGGGGGTCAATTTTGACATTTCCTCTTCCTTCAAACTGGTATGTTAGAATGGAACAGGAGGTAAAGCCTGAAGCTTGCTGCAAAGGAAGAGTCCACGCTCATTGACCTTCAAGCATGCTTATGTCTTACTAGTTTCTAAACACTACCTACATAAGAGAAACACATAAAAGCCCCCAACTAGAGCAGAATCTTGCTGAGGAATCAAAAATATCTGCGTTGCTATAACCTACCTGTCTGTTTTGCCCAGTTGTATTAGCTGGATGACACTATCTCTTGAATTTGCGTGCCTATTTCTAAAGTCCTTTCTGTGCCCTCCTGGTCCTCTTCTGCTAATCCTAGGTGCCACTTGGACCTGAAAACTGAACACTGAAGGGTTCTACATGTTCTATGTCCAGCCTCCAGCCTCACTCCTGGCACCAAGAAGCGTGATGTAAGAAAAGTATGACAGTCGAAGGCTAGAACTCCAGTGACACTGAAACTTCAGCTATCTTGGAAACTGAGCAACAAAGAATACACACAAAACAAAAGTTCCTATTCTATAGAAGTACAGCAGAGGGTCTCAGGCTAACCACATGCTGACCTTGTCTCTTCCTCCTGCCCCTGCTATTGTCTGTAAAGGAGCAAGTGCAAGTCACAGAGGCAGCAGGGAAGAAGAATGCTAAATGCTATTGAACTTTATTTAAGGAAGAGCAGCATCATGAAGCAAGGGTGTTATAGTGCCCTGAATTCGATCCAGGACCATGTTTGTTTGCCGTTGCAGTCTGGACTGCACCAGCTGAGACATATCAACCATCTTCTCTCCTGTAATTCACTCCAGTATTCTTTTTTTATCTTAGTTTTGTTTGGGAGGACTTTTTGTTTGTTCAGGTTTGAGGAGGCATTGTTTTAGTTTAATTTGGTCCCTTTTAGTTTGATTTGATTTTTGAGACAGTGTATCATTGTATAATCCCATCTGGTCCAGTCTTGGCTATGGAGATCAGGCAGGACTGGAGTTCAGAGACCTGCCTCTACTTACCAAGTGCTAAGATAAAACGCCAAGTCACTTTAGTATTCTCCTTCCACCCCCCCCTCTCGTTCTCTCTCAACTTTTTCTTCATTCTTTGTTAATTTCACATCATTAACCCAATCATACTCATCTCCCCATCTTATATATCTGCCCTCTACCTTTGCAACCTCACCTGACAAAGAAGAGAAAATAAATTAGAAAAAAATCTTATCATGAAGCTATAGTGTGTCACAAAGTATAACCTTTTGTCCACACATCTTTACTTGCAAATGTTCATTGCAATGAGACTGTTTCGAGGCCTCTGCCTTCTGTTACACTATCGATACTGGATCTTCATGGAGACTTCTCTTGGATATCTTGTTGCCCTGTGTCATAGAGGCCCTGCCGCTTTGCCAGTTAGCTCAATCTTCTGAGAGGCTCTGACAGTACCTGGCAAATACAGATGTAGAGGCTCACAGCCATCCATTGAACTGAGTACAGGGTCCCCAATGGAGGAGTTAGAGAAAGGACCAATAAAGTTGAAGAGTTTGCAGCCCCTTAGGACGAACAACAATATGAACTAACTAATACCCTCAGAGCTCCCAGGGACTTAACCACCAACCAAGGACTATACATGGTGGGACTGATTGTTCTGGCAGCATAGTAGAGGATTGCAAAGTCGATCCTCAATGGGAGGAAAGGCCCTTGGCCCTGTGAAGGTTCTGTGCCCCAGTGTAGGGGAATGCCAGGGCTGATAAGTGGGAGAGGGTGGGGTGGCAGGCATGAGGAGGGGGGAGGCAACAGGGGTTTGCTCTTGTTTTTGTTTGTTTATTTGTTTATTTTTTGGAGGTGAAACTGGGAAAGGAGAAATCATATGACATGTAAATAAAGAAAATATCTAATAAATAAAAAAAAAAGAGTTAGCTCAAATGCATATAGCAGAGGATGGCCAAGCCGGTCATCAATGGAAGGAGAGGACCTTGGCCCTGTTAAGGTTCTATGCCCCAGTGTAGGAGAATCCCAGGGCCAGTAAGCAGGAGGGGATGGGATTGTGAGCAGGGGGGGGGGGAGAAGGAACAGGGGATTATTTTAGTTTTTGTCTTTTTTATTTTATTTTTTTCTTATTTTATGTTATTTTTCATTTGGGGGGGGGAGGGAAACCTGGGAAAGGAGATATTGTAAATAAGAAAACATCTAATAAAAAAAAAGAACTGGAATTACAAGTGAGTGCCACCAAACCTGGCAAATTATACTTACTATAAAAATACTTTTATTTGCTACTGATTCAATTATTGTGTATTGCATACATATCAAATACAGTATTCTCTATACAATTTAAAAAAAGAGTTAGCTCAAATAGATCTGTCAATCACCTAGACAGAAAAAATATGTTCCTAGGAAAATTATTTCTCTAAGAAATTTCAAGAAATAGTAGAAAGCATACCTAAGTACCTAGACTATCATGGTAGCTTTGGCCATTGTCTACTGCACCCCAGGACAGTGTCTTTCTGCACAATAATATCTCTAGCCTTTAGAGTATTATATGTCAACAAACAACAAACTCATCTAAAGTAATTCAACAGAAACATAAAGGACAAGGATCAAGAGTCCACTGTGATACCCCAGCAACAAAAGAAATTAAAGACTTAAGAAACCCATTGGCTGGGGAATTGAGTAAATTATTAGTATCTTGGTTTGACTTTAGGAAGTGAAAGACAGGCTCTGTGATGTTGAAGTGAGTATAAATTACAGAAAGAATGTGTTAGATTTTTCTGGAGGTGGAAGAGAGGAGAGAAAGAGGGAGGGTTCCAGAGAGTGAGAGTGAAATTTTCCTTTAGATAAGAGATTTAGGATCTGAAGTAAATTTTCAGCTACCCACAATAAGACCAAGTAAGGTGTCTTCTTTGAAGGACACTCAAAAATAGAAGGGAAAGAGGGAATCTATTGGTAATATGTGAGCTGCAAGAACTGACAGTTGTCAAACTGTCTCCAACTCTAGTGCAACCTTGTCTACATTCTCTGCTTAGCCTAGGTTACCTGGAATGCCTGTTCATTTTTTTTTCAATGTGACAGGACAGTGTGGAAACAGACCTAGCTTGTATTTGTCTTTCCAAAAGTCTTAGGGTAAAAACCTATAGCTCCTGAGATTTTAATTGTTTAGAATGAACCCTCTGACTCCAATACATCAGTAATAAGAATAGTGAGAGATAAAAAGGGAGACTGAATCAGAGTGGCCATGCTTTAGATGAAAAATGAGGTTAGGGGCTGACAGGAACTTTAATGTTTTGTGGGAAAGAAATGCAAAGATTGAGTGTGCAGTGTCTCATAACTGATAGAGAAAGAACACAGTCATGGACATGCATGGCTAGCTAGCCACCATCTCAAGATGGGGCCAAGGACTAAACACCATAAGGTACCTTAGTATCCAATGTTTCAAAGAAATTAAGGAGCAAAAATTGGCAAAGGAAAATCATTATATTTATATTATGGCCAAATGATAATGACAATTCATTAAAGAATACACTTACAGAGAAGGGAGTATGCTGAATCAAAGAGAAGGTTAGGTAGCTCAAAGGGCACACTTTATAAAGGGTAGGTATTCTACACTCAACTTCATGCATTGGGTGTTTCATTAGCACCTTAAATATGCACCAGGGCTGCATGGTTTAGTATTATAGTAGATCACAGGTCACCAGTCCAAGATTTAGTAGGCTTCAGCTGGATGTTCTCAGCCATCCTCTACACTCTAGTTTCTTCCACACACTAATCCTTTATACAAGGCACACTTGGGCCTCACTGTTTGCTCTACTCCCTTTCCCCAATCTCATGCAAAATCTTAGAAAGAAAAGCAGATAAAGAAAAAATTCTGACTGTCCCTTCCTTATGCACAATTATCAAAGAGTCAATTACATGTTTGTAACACTAGTTTTAGTCAACAAATTATATAAATATTCATGCCAAATTTTAAGACTCAACTCCCCCACACACACTCCCACAAAGATAACTATGTATCAGGAAATTAGAAAACTTTATTATAAATCAAATTATGAATTTTTAAATAAATAGAGCAGTGAATATATTATATATCAAAATCTGTAGGTTATAGATAAAGGATACTCAGAGGGAAATACATGGACTAAAATTCATTTAATTGAAAGGAAGAAAGAAAAAAGTTTATGTACTAGGCAGAATTCAATTAGAGAAAACAGATAAAAGAAAAATCAAATAAGCATAAATAAAGTCGAAGAAAATTAGCTTAGAGAAAGCATCATATTTAATGATGAAATATTAAAAGAGGCTGCATTAAATTCAGGAACAGCATTAAACAATAACCTACAGGTCACAACCATTTCTCAACAGGAATGAGGCTCCGACATAGAGAAGGGAGACAGAAGTATGATGTTGGAGCATGTTGTAATGGTCCTACTACAAACACAAAAGAAGGAGAGGATCAAAATGTTCACTATAGATGTGGAGTCAGCTGATACTCTAGAAAATGGGTAGGAATGTCGCTATGCAGAGTTTGCACACACTTGCTCCCTGTTGCCCCATGAGTCACATGACTGTTAAGAACCACCAAACTTGAAGTTGAGTAGACAGAAAGTTTGTGTAAATATGAAATAACCACAGAAGACCATGCTTGGTAGCTATATACTGAATGGCTAGATAAGTTTATAAACCATACATTTCATGGCACGGGCAGCCAACTTTGTAAAATCGCATCTTGAGAATATTTCTACTAACCTGCCAGAGTCCAATAGTCTGTTTTACAGCACAAAAAATTCAAACGGTGGGTAAGTGAATGTCGAATTGATAACGAATGACAATAAGTGTTGTAATCACTGATTTGCTTTTTCTTTTTCTATGTGACTTTGCCAAATTATCACAAGAGCCAAATGCCCCATAGTTATATTTTTCCTTTGTGCTTTAATTTTGCTTAATTTGCAGTGTGGATGAGCTACTGAAATTTTACTTAGAATAATAGTATTGTGTAACTGCTGAGGCTGTACAATGTGACTCTGAAAATGGGAACAAAATGAGTAAATTTGTATTTGATAAATTCTGTGTACATGATGCCAAGCAAGCAAAAAAATTTAAATCAAATAAAACATTCTTTATGGATGCAGAAATAAAATGTATAAATAGACCCTGAATTGTTTGTAAGTATATATTTTGAAGATCATAACTGAGTTTTTTTAAAAAAAAAATTAACTCCTATTACCCCAGACACATTTCAGCTAACTTTACCTATATATCTCTGCACATACACACACACACACACACACACACACACATTTATCTTTATGTATAAAAGAAATAATGTTGCTTTCCAAGATATAATTCAATATATTTTGTCATCTCATTGGACCACAGTGATTATTTAATTTATGTGCAATATTTTTCTCTCTTTTGGCATATTGCAATTTAATTCCCTTTTAGTAACAATTGTGATAATGCTATTTATCTTTTCTATTCTGTTTGCAGTTGGTGGGCACATGGGTAGATTCACCTGGTCAGTAATTTCAAAATTTTGATGGAGGATTTGTGTGTCCCAATATTTCATTTGTGTTCACTGGATTTGCTTACAGCATCCTTCCTGGATGCCTTGAAACCTTGATGTCAGGAACTGTTTTGCATCTAGGTTAATGCTCCAGTACAGGTCAGAGTGAGTTCTGCAGGTCCACTGGCTGCGAGCCAGCAGAGGGAACAGCTGCATTGTAATGCTTTTTCATTCAGTCATCTCCTGTGAAACAGTGTGCTGTGAATTCAGAAGTGTAATCTGCACTGGGAAGGCTCAGCCTGTACTGTCAATTCAATCTCATGCTCTCTAATGGGAAGTTATCCTGGAGATGAGTACAGTGTCTGCTTCCTGGCTGGATAATTGAGTAGGGCAATGTCTAACTGGCAAAATAATCTGCATTTAGATAGCCACACATCTATAAGAAGCCAAGATGATAAAGTGTTTTTGGAGACAATATAATTTTGCATGTGTAGAGAACTGTTTAAACATTAAGACTATTCTTGGTTGCATACTACAAAGATCAATTTCTCATACTTATTTTCAAGGCCATAAGAAAACTGAAATAAATACTTGTCTTCACTTGAAAATTGGAAATAGTTAACTACCTTGCTTTAGAGAACTTTGCACAGAGATTATAGCTGCTAAAATGACAACATTTGAAATTTCTTTTGGCTTATGAGATTTAAATTTCTATGGTATGTCACACTGAGCTAATGACTTAGGAATCTTGGTTTTTCTTACTGACTGATTTGACCAATTAAGAGATAGCCTTGAAAGAGTCATCACCTCTTGTAGTAGTTATTAATTTTTCCTCCTGGGAACAAAGCTGCAAATCAGTTACTGTTCCCCACAGTGTGAGAGTGGTCTAGATGCTATAGATTCATGTGCCTCAGAAAATGCAGCATCCAAACACAAACTGGCATCATTGCAGGGATCATCATTGCATATCAAGGATGGCAGTGGGGTCAGCAGGGGTCACCCTTGAGCTCTACTAAAGATGGACTGGAGCACTTCCACACCCTTCCAAGATTTGCTGTTCAAAGAGCATAGGAAGGGCAGCAGCATCAATATTGTCGGAGAGAAACAGGAGAAAAGCTAGGCCCATACAAGCTCTATTGAAAAGAAACGTGCAAATAAAACTTGATGAATTTATCCTTTGCTACTAACTAGGTCAGCCAAAGAGTAACTCTTTCTTACCCATTTACTAGCAGGAACCACATTAGTATTTCAAAGAGTGATTTTTTTTTAATGTGCTTCGTAGGCTCAACTAGGTTCATTAAAACTACATAATCATGTGGATTCTGGTGCTAAAGGCTTATAAACACTTGAGAAGCAGAGGCAGGAAAATATGAGTTTCAGGGCAGTCTTGGCTATATCACCAGCCACTGTTTCGAAACAAAAGAAAGTATTTAGATCCACTTTACTGAGCATAGCTAGCAAATACAGCATTTCGTATTAGGCCTGACTTACATAAGTATGATTTCAAGTTTCTTCATCAAAGAGAACACATTCTTATGGAATCTATACAAATTAATTTATACTGAAATTAGTATTTGAGGCAGAGATGAAAGGACATTATTTATAAATGTTCTCTGTTTACTATGAAGCAGTTTTGGGTAACTTGAGAAAAAAAAAGGGTGACTTGTATCTACAAGAAAAAGAAGAAAAACATTAGACCACCAATAATAGTCTAAGCATTGATTTTTCTCTCCAGTGACTTTCTAAGATGGGACTGTCCAGAAGCTCATAGGCCTCAGAAGCTGAAGAGCAGCTGAGACAGGGTCCTTCCTGCCTCCATCTACACCCAGGAGATAGGGCTGTTCCACAGCCCTCTGTGCACCTATCCCACCATGAGAGAGCTGGTCTCCAAGGAGTGCTCTGACCCTGAGGCTCAGGCGAGATCATGATTTTCTCTCAGGTGATTTTCTAAGGCAGGACCAGCCAGAAAGCACAAGCCACAGAAGCCACTGAGCAGCTGGGACAGAGTCCTTCCTGCATCCATCTGAAACCATGAGGTACAGCTGATCCACAGCCCTCTGTACACAGGTCTTGCCAGGAGAGAACTGATCTCCCAGGAGTGCTGACACAGGCGTACAGACTCAAAGAAGGAACATGCTCAGTCAGAAACAGCAAGAACATTTAACACCAGAGATTACCAGATGGCAAAAGGCAAATGCAAGAATCTTACCCACAGAAACCAAGACTACTTGGCATCATCAGAACCCAGTCCTCCTACAACAGCAAGTCCTGGATACCCCAACACACCAAAAAAGCAAGATTCGAATCTAAAATCATATCTCATGATGCAGATACAGGAATTTACAAGAAGGGCATAAATAACTCCCTTAAAGAAATACAGGAGAACACAGATAAACAAGTACAAGCCCTTGAAGAGAAAACACAAAAATCCCTTAAAGAATTACAGGAAAACACAATCAAACAGGTGAACAAAACAATCCAGGATCTAAAAATAGAAGTAGAAACAATTAAGAAATCACAAAGAGAGACAACTCTGAAGATAGAAAACCTAGGAAAGAAGTCAGGAATCACAGACACATCACCAACAGAATACAAGAGATAGAAGAGAGAATCTCAAGAGCAAAATATACATAGATGACACAACAGTCAAAGAAAGCACAAAATGCAAAAATATTCTAACCCAAAACATCCAGGAAATCCAGGACACACTGAGAAGACCAAACTTAAGGATAATAGGTATAGAAGAGAGTAAGTACTTCCAACTTAAAGGGCCAGTAAATATCTTCCACAAAATTATAGAAGAAAACTTCCCTAACCTAAAGAAAGAGATGCTCATGAACATACAAAAAGCCTGCAGAACTCCAAATAGACTGGACCAGAAAAGAAATTCCTCCTGTCACATAATAATCAAAACACCAAATGCACAAAACAAAGAAAGCAGTAAGGGAAAAAGGTCAAGTAACATATAAAGGCAGGCCTGTCAGAATTAACCCAGACTTCTCATCAGAGACTGAAAGCTAGAAGATCCTGGGCAGATGTCATACAAACCCTATGAGGACACAAATGCCAGCCCAGGTTACTATACCCAGCAAAACTCTCAATTACCATAGATGGAGAATCCAAGGTATTTATGACAAAA
>JADRCC010573229.1:0-15534 GCA_019843855.1 Hylomyscus alleni | reverse complement strand
CATACCACAATATGTGCATACAAAAAAAACCTATCCATTGCTACTTTTTTACTATAATGCTTGTGTTATCAATGTCTTTCTGGTTATTAATGTCAATTTAAGATTAATTGATATGCTTTTCAGGTGAGGGATACTACATCCCCAACTCAGGGAACCATTTCTGCTACATAATACCACAATGTAATATAAGAATAAAGGCAAGGGTTACTTACTCTTTATTTTATATTTCAGTTGTCTTAAATGCATAGTCAACCAAATTAAAGTCTTTTCCAACCATGTCCTACTACCTTGCATCTACATAAAATTTTACTTCTTTTTTTTCTTTGCTTCATGTAAAGACTTGATATTTTACACAGATGAATTTCATCTTATTGATTTTGGCCCATTATTCTGATCTTCTGAGATTACTTTTGAAACACCATCCAGTTCTGGTCATCTCATATTCAACATTTTTATCAGACAATTCTATGAAGACATAAAAGATACATATATCTATCATGATTGTGAGTAACACAGGAAGTTTAGATCCCCCGAGATCCTCCATTGGGATGGGTCTAAAGCATTAATCAGTACATGAAAGTGTAAGAAAGCGCCTCCCTGACTAAAACACAACCCAAACCTTGCCAAGCCTTCCAGAGAAAAGTTCCAGAAAAGCATCTGGCTCGGGGTCCAGGCTGCTTTAACTCTTCAGTACAAAGTACTAGGGTCAAACTAGAGAGACCCACACTGGAGTTCCAGCTATGGGAAAGTAATTTTGACTCTCTAAGTCACAATTCTCTTATTTGATGATGGAAGGCATCAGAAAAAGCATCTAATACTTTTCTTCTGACTCATCATGACCATTGCTTATGGAAGATATCCTCACACCCAACACACACACACACACACACACACACACACACACACACACAAAACCACATTGAGATTCACTGCATCCCTGTCTCCATCTCCCAAGACACCCCCACACTTTTACCTATGTTGGACCTGAAGGACACACTAGGATACTGAGGGTCATTTATTTCATGTCAAGCTTTTTGTCTAATACCTTTACTTAAAACATGACTTTTCCTCCTGTTTTAGCATTTGTGTTGACACGTTCTAAGCAACCCCAAACACTGTACTAATCAGTCTTACTTATAAAACTTTCCTTAATTAATTCTGTCCTATATTAGTATGTCATGATCCTCACACATCATTCAAGGTAGGTTTGTTACTATAGTTTTTAAATTTACATACTACACTGACTAAAACAGATCATCAATTACAGGAGTTTTCAGAGGGAGATGAAAAAGAATCATTGTTTTGACATGGAACTCTGTCCACAGTCAAATTTGTAAAGCGTAAATGTATATGTATGTTTTCAGTAAATATTGGTATATTGTAGTCACATATATACCAGCAGAGGAAGTGGGGAAATGACGGAATTATCCTGAATATAAGCCACAATGCTCATCTGGTGTCTTAGTCAGTGTTCTGTTGTTGTGAAGAGACACCATGACCTTGGTAACTCTTATAAAAGAAAGCATTTAATTCAGGCTTGCTTACAGGTTTAGAAGTTTAGTCCATTGTCATCATGGCAAGAAGCATGGTGGCACACAGGCAGGCATGGTGCTGGAAGTAGCTGAAAGTTCCACATCTGGATCTGAAGGTAGCAAGAAGACAGAGAGCCACTGAACCTGGGTTGAGCCCTTGAAACCTCAAACCCCAACTCCTATGACATACCACTTCAACAAGACCACACCTATTCCAACAAGGCCACACCTCCTAATCCCTCCCAAGTACTCCTCCCTTCCTGATGATTAAACATTCAAAGAGATGAGCCTATGGGAACCACTCTTCCTCAAACCACCATGCCTGGCCATCTTACAATGGCATCAAATGCCATTGATCATAAAATAGTCATTCAAAAGAATTTTGATGGTTTAACATGGTACACTGTTTCTTAGAACACACAAAATAAAATCTATGTCCACTTGCAATATAGATTTATGTCTGTCTTTTAAGTAATAATTATCTTTTGAGGATTTTTACTAAGGCTTTAAAATTTCTAATGTTATATTTTTGCCAGTAACACATACTATTTCAGTATCTCAGGTCTTCCATAGTACTTGCACTTTTTCATGTTTTAAATAGAGGCTAAGAAATGAAATATCATTTGTTTATATTTTTCTAACAACTGGTGATACATTCAGTTGTCTTAGATATTTGTTGGCAATTTGTATATCTTTTCAATCCACGAAAGTTTCATGTTTATGAATTGAATCAATAATGGCGCTCTTTTTATATCATGAAAAATAATTCCTTATCAGATTCATGATTTCTCCCATTTTTTTCATTCTCCAGATACCAAAATAGTTACCACTTCTAATGAGGTATATGTGTTTATTTTGTGGCCTATACTTCATGCTCTGTATCCAAGAAGCCAATATAAAAATCCAATGTCATGAGCTTCCTTCTGTTTTCCTCTAAGAGTTTTATAGTTCATTGAATTCACTCATCAGTTTGAATAGTGTGTGGAGGTGTGGAGGTGGTTTTCAGGGTTTTCTGCATGTAAGATCCTATTACATGAGGCAAATACTTCTCCCTTCCCAACAGGATTGTGCTTTACTTCTTTGTCTTGCCTTATCTCTGAACTAGAAATTTCAATACTATGTTGAGTGGAAGTAGCAAAATTAGTCACTTATGTGTCATTTCTGGTCTTAGAAGGAAATCTCACAGCACAGCACAATCAGTGTGAAATATCAGCTGTAAGTATTCCAAGTACAGGATTTTCCTCCATAGTAAGAATTTTGGCTTCTATTCCCACCTGCTTGATCGTGTGGATAGTCTTTTTGATGCTTTCTTGAATTTAGTTTACAAATATTTGATTGAGGATTTTTGCATCTATGTTCCTACAAGAGGTTGGTCTGTAATTCTCTTGGTTGGATTTCTATGTGGTTTAAGTATCAGAGTAACGGTGGCCCCCTCAAAAGAATTGGAAAATATTCTTTCTGTTTTATTTTGTAGAATAACATGAGGAATATTGGTTTTAACTCTTCCTTGAAAGCCCGGTAGAATTATATGCTAAAACCATCTTGCCCTGGACTTTTTCATTATAAGACTTTTAATTATTACCTTTATTATCTTAACTAGGGTATATAGGTCTGTTTAAATTGTTTATTAACCTTAATTTAACTTTAGTAGGTGGTACATATTGAAAAAATCCATTTCGTTTAGATTTTCTAATTTGGTGAAGTGCAGGTTTTTAGAGTATGTCCTATGATTCTCTGGGTATCCTCAGTGAGTGTAGTTATGTCTCCCTTTGTCTCCAGGTTATTTTTTTCAATTTGGATCTTTTCTCTCCATACTTCAGTCAATTTGACTAAGGTTTTTGTTAATCTTGTTTAGTTTCTTAAAGAACCAACTCTTTGTTTCACTGATTTTTTTTTACTGTGTGTTTATATTTTATTGATTTTTATCCTTGAGTTTGATTGGTTATTCTCCTTTTGGGTGTTATTTATTCTTTTTGTTCTGGAACTTTGAGATGTGCTGTCAAGTTACTAACATGAGATCTCACCTTTTTTTTTTTTTAATGTAGGCACATAGTACTAGAGACGCCTCTTAGAACTGTCTTGTGACCCATAAATAAGCTGTGTTTTCATTTTCATTCAATTTTAGAGTGTTTTTAATTCCTTTCCTAATTTCTGTATTGACCCATTTTTCACTCAGCAGAGAGTTGTTCAGTTTCCATAAGTTTTTAAGCTTTCTGTTGTTTCTGTTGTTTTTGCTATCCAGATTTAATCAGTGATGGTCAGATAGGAAGTAGAGTGTTATTTCAACCTGCTTGTATCTGCTGAGACTTGCTTTGTGTCCCAATATGATTTAAAACATTTTATGTATGTCTATCTGTATTTATTCATTTTTATCTGTACATATTCAGTTACATGCTTTTGAGTAACATGTCTTGGTCAGTTTGGTCAACTTCAATAACAGGAAATAAACAGTTAAAGGTGGGAGTCACAAGCACTAACTCCCTTTCTCCTTCTCTCTGTTTAGAATCAACTGGAAACAGAAGATCAAACTACCAACTTTATTATGGATACAGTTGTTGGAAAACAAAGCTTAGATATAAAGCAAGGATTGCTTTCTGTCACTGAACTCTGAAACTGAACTTGCTTGACCACCCGGCCATGGCAATACCAGGCCAGGTAAACAGCATAGATGGGGACAGAAGCTACCTCTACCATTCTGCTGCAGTGAAGCCTGAGAAGTGATCAGATTGATGGACAGAGCGTGGGAGAAGGTAGGGCTGAACTACACTTGCCTTACTCCTGATTCTTAGCTTACCGATTATTCACATGTACCTGCCTTAGAAATCTGAGGATGAAGTTCACTTGAATTGAGATAATCTGATCAAGGAGGAGGACTCCCAGGACAATAGACAGAGATTCCCATTGAAAAAAAGGCAGAAGGTGGCAGCTCAACCTCCAAAGGAAGAGAGGAGGAAGCAGGTGCTCCTTCTGCCCTGCTGTAGTGGAAAGAAAAGTCACAGCCTGGCACATACTGCCATGCATTGGATTCCACTGCTTCCCCTGGTAACAGTTTCTGACAACAAAATATGTGTGCAGTGTACATTGGTATTAACTAGCTGCTCTTGTCATGGAGTTATAAAGCTGCATTTCTGATGAGTAAGGTACTGAACTGAAAGTAGATCATATGTGGCACTTGATGGTGGCACAGCAGAATTGTTGGGGTTTGGTTTCCAGCTCCTAGCTCCCTGACCCTTCACTGTACCAAACTTATCCTCTGGGTGTCTTGGCTCCTTCAACTATAATTAAATGTGTTATAATAATATATCTTTTCATAGGCTTATTTTGAAGCTTAAGTAAATTAGTGCCTGTAAAATACTTGATATCTGAATACCCTATAATTATTACCTAATTTATCTCCAATTTTCTTTATAGTCCTTTTTTAAAAAAATTTGTCTACACTAAAGAGGAGATAGAGGCTTTTGATATTGACTTGCTATAAAGAAACAGATTCTCTTAAACTTATATTTCTCAGTTTACAAACATAACCTCCTCTGGTTTGGGAAGTTTAGGGGATGAAACTCCTACACGTCAGGAAAAACTACCAAGAGTGCTGTTGAGATCTGACAATAGAAAGGGAGACATGATTTCAGCATTCTGCTCATGTGTGATTCTTTTTTGCTCTCCTCCTAAATATCTGCCTTAGTAGCTACCACTGCAGGTCATAGCCCTGTTATTGCCCATACATGGGAGAAGGGCAGAGCAGGGTTGGCAAGACTTTGGAGACAAGGATTTTTTTTCAAAATATGCTAGGATGACACAGGTGCACATGACACACTTTGTGCTCTATGATATTTCATGGGAGTGTTGCAGAAACTGTCACTGACAGCTTAAGAGGGAACAAGGGGGTAAGGTAAGCCAGGAAAACCCACAGGAGAGATCAGGGAGCTAAGTTACAGGCCAGAGGCAAATCAGAACACAAACTGTGGCTTAGGCTCACAAACCACAAAAGCATAAAGAAGAATCTCAGAACACAGGGAGGTGGTAGAAGGTATCACCCGGCAGGCCTTCAAGAGAGGCCCAGCTGTGAAGCCAGAGTCAACTGGATCTTGCTTAGGATAGTAGTGGAGTTCAGAGCAAGGCCATCACTTTACAGTTTGAAGGTAGGTTAAGGAGGAATTCTAGGCACTAAATCAATTACCGGAGGCCTCAAGGGTCATATAGCCAGCACAGTGGCCATGCTACCCTTGGAGAAAAGAAGTGGCTTTCATTGGGAGCCCATGACACTTGAAATGTATAGAAATAATTATAATTGCTGAGCTATTGAATCTGTCAACTATACTGACATGTGTGTTTGCCTCATTAAATCTGTATAGTAACTAGGTTATAAACACAATGCAAGCTTGACTTATCTTAGTCCCAGCCCTGTGTCCAGAACATTAATTGATGCAAATGTTCTCTGTTTTTAGATGGGAACACTAAGAGTAACTGAAGCAGCTTGCTCAGCAGTACTCTCTTCCCCTCAGTAAGTGGTTTCCATGGAAAACATGGCCACCCAGAAGAACAAGCTTCAAAACAAGCATAAAGTTGCTTTGAATGTTGAAGATTTAATTTTGTATTTCTTTGGCTTGAATACTAAGAATAATGAGTGTGTACAGTAGTACCCCTAAAGGCTCATTGTTGTCAGGAGAACTCAAGATGGTGCAGGACATCTCTTCTTGCATGTGACCCTAGGTTTAGTTCTTTCTGCCTGACCCCCTACCAGGTGTGTAATTACACCTCAGAGAGGCTGAGGTTGGCCTATTATATCAAGAGGACATGATCCACAAAGTTCCTCAATTATTCTAAAATCCTCAGGGAGCAAATGCAGAAGTTGGGCTTCACCTGACCTTCAGCTATATCCTTTGAAGTGAGCTTCATCACTAAAATATGGGGCTTAAAAGGCTCTTTGATCCCTCTTGGATGGTCACTTACACAATGTGAGGGGGTGTTCTATTGTTAGTAATCATTATTTTTAAGTATCTTATGCAGCATGTATCATGCCAGCACTCCATCAATAAAACTATGCTCCAAGTGCTGATGGCCCTGAACTCTCTCAATAGGGCTCTTCTCCCAAGATTATAGAAGCATGGTTCTCAGAGATAGGAAAGGCCTCCCAATAGACAGACCTACCCCACCCAGGCATGCTTTCTAGGGAGGCTGACCTTCTACCATAGGTGGTAGTCAGTGACAGGTAAGACTCCAAAAGCTGGGGCAATCTAAGAGGGCAGAGTTCCCTATGCTGGGTCACCCCCTGAGGTGGGCTCAACAAGGTCAGAGCACAGAACTCCGGTTCCCACTGAGCTGCCATCTTTTAAATGAAAAGGGGTGGATATATAGGAGGAGTGAGTCAGCATGTTCTAACTAGTGATCTGCAATGGCCCATGCATGGGTAGCAAGCACTTCCCCATTTACTAACCCTGGGACCTGCCTGACACCCCACACATGGAGATGAACAAGGCAGAGCATGTGGCCAGGGCAGCCAACCATTTGGTGACAGCAGCGAAGACAAGACATTTCAGACCAAAGGGACATGGGCAGAGAGAATAAAGGCATTCCCTATTACTATAATAATGGAGTGTGCTTCCACTTCTCACCTGGCTCCCCAAGTCTGTGTCATAATTCTGTGCCTTCTTATCCCCTACTCCAAAGTAGCATCCCAAGGAGCTAAGAGCTAGGACAGCAGATCATCTTCTTTTCTTCCAGGGAACTCCAAAACACTTCACATGCAGTCTTTTATATTCCTTTTTAAAATTATTATTGGATATTTTCTTTATTTACATTTCAAATGTTCTCCCCTTTCCTGGTTTCCCCTCCAAAATACCCCCTATCCCCCCACCCCAATCCCCCTGCTGACCAACACACCCTCTCCTGCTTCCTGACCCTGGAATTCCCCTACACTGGGGCATAGAGCCTTCACAGGACCAAGGGCCTCTCTTCCCATTGATGACTGACTAGGACATCCTCTGCTATATATGCAGCTGGAGCCGTGAGTCCCACCATGTGTACTCATTGGTTGGTGGTTTAGTCTCTGGGAGCTCGGGGGTGGTGGGGTGGGTATGGTTGGTTGATATTGTTGCCCGCTCTTCTTATGGGGTTGTAAACACGTAATTCTTGCACATGTAAAAATATCAGGCAGATCTAAGAGCCTTCTCTTGAATTCTCAACCTGGTTTAGTCTCTGGGAGCTCTGGGGCTACTGGTTAGTTCATATTGTTGTTCCTCTTATGGGTCTGCAAACCCCTTCAGCTCCTTGGGTCCTTTCTCTAGCTCCTTCATTGGGGACCCTGTGCTCAGTCCAATGGATGGCTGTGAGCATCCACTTCTGTATTTGTCAGGCACTGCTGAGGCTCTCAGGAGACAGCTATATCAGGCTTCTGTCAGCAAGCACTTGTTGGCATCCATAATAGTGTCTGGGTTTGGTGATTGTATATGGGATAAACCCCTAGGTGGGGCAGTCTCTGGATTGTCATTCCTTCAGTCTCTACTCCACACTTTGTCTCTGTAACGCCTTCCATGGGTATTTTGTTCCCTCTTCTAAGGACAGAAGTATCCATACTTTGGTCTTCCTTCTTCTTGAGTTTCATATGGTTTGTGGATTGTATCTTGGGTATTCCAAGTTTCTGGGCTAATAACCACTTATCAGAGAGTGCATACCATGTGTGTTCTTTTGTGATTGGGTTACCTCACTCAGGATGATATCCTCCAGGTCCATCCATTTCCCTAAGAATGTCATAAATTCATTGTTTTTAATAGCTGAATAGTATTCCACTGTGTAGATGTACCACAATTTCTATATCCATTCCTCTGTTGAGGGACATCTAGGTTGTTTCCAGATTCTGGCTATTATAAATAAGGCTGCTATGAACATGTTGGATCATCTTCTGGGTATGTGCCCAGGAATGGTATAGCTGGGTCCTCAGGTAATACTATGTCCAGTTTTCTGAGGAACCTCCAGACTGTCTTTTATATTCCTTAATCCTGTTCTGTAGATGCCTTTGTTCAATGAGATGAAGTGGCTATGTTACATTAGAGTAATAACCTTTGATGATTATGAGGGACAACCCCCTTCTAGAATCCGGTGAAAGTCATACACTGGATTTAAACCTTTCACTCCAAGTAATATGTTCATCTCCACAGAAGTCTACCAAAAGTGTTTGAGTGGTTCTAAGATCTACCACAGCCATCAATAGAGGTGTCTCATCTCCACAGAAGTCTACCAAAAGTGTTCTAAGATCTACCACAGCCATCAATAGAGGTGTCTGATGCTAGATTAAAGCCAGAGTCCTTCCAACATCCAATACAGAAATAATAATTCAATGAATACTCAATGAATAACCAAAGATACCTATGCAAAAAGAAAAATTAAGTTCTGGCCCCTACTGTATATACATTATTCAATTTAACTCTAAATGAATTATAGAATGAAACCTGTTACTTCTAGTAGAAAATATTGGAGAAAAATCCTTGTGACCTTGGATTTTGCATGTCCCTTGGCTATGATGCAAAAGGCATGACCTATCCAAAGAGAAGACACTTTTGAGGAAATGAACAGACATGCCACATACAGGTAAACAGTTACAAAGCATACATCTTTGTCTCTCTCAATTGACTAGTAGGTTCTGTCCAACTATACCATTACATTTAATTGTTAACACATATATTTATGGTAAACTGGAAAGGTAAACCTTAGGCATCATGTGCTATGATTCTGTGGCCAAGACAGTGGTGGACAGTAAGTACAGTAGGCTGGCAGCTAAGAGATGCTATCCCTATAGTAAGGTAATCAAGTTTGGCCATGCCCATGATAGTATAGTTAGGGCAGAACAGTCTCTGTCCTGAAACTCTGGGCCCAGGAAGATTAAGAAGCCAGAGAAGGGATTCGAGTTCTATCCAATCTGAAATGTCCAGACTACAGATAAAAGTACTAAGAGACCACTATGGGTGGAGCTGTCTGCAAAGTTCCTGAAGGAGTAGTCCTGAATTTGAGTATTTAAAGTGACCAAAAGAAGAAGGAGCAAAGACCTTGGACTCATGACATGTAAGGCAAAAGAGGAGCTGTATCCATCAGGAAGGGTGACTTGAGAGGCAGGAGCTCAAGCTGGTCTGTCTGTTCCAGGCTAAGGTAAGACTGAAGAAAACCAGAGAACTCTGGGCTTGATGACAGAGTAGGCTTTCCTAGAAACACAGAGTGCCTGTGCACAGGCGACACTCCTCTATTTCAGGAAATGAGGATCTCTCTTATGGCTCTAGTCAGAGGTAAATGACTACCA
Source organism: Hylomyscus alleni (assembly GCA_019843855.1). NCBI lineage: Eukaryota > Metazoa > Chordata > Mammalia > Rodentia > Muridae > Hylomyscus > Hylomyscus alleni. The sequence continues at coordinate 5,715 of JADRCC010573229.1, read as the reverse complement.
ATATGCTTCATTATGGATCAAGGTGCTGCTGAAAGGCTTTATCGGCAAAGCAGCTGGAGGCTTTACCTAGTGGTCAGAGTTGGCATTAGGGCCATACCCTCCATGGCACAGCAAACAAAAGCTCTGCTAGTGATATTCACCTCATGTCTCTCCCTAGTGCCTCCCATCAGCTTTGTCTCTGCTTGACCTTCTTTTAAAGTCTAGTTTCACCTAAGAGGGGGAAACAGTAGATTCAATGTGATACAACCATAACCAGAGAAGGGTTAAAGAGAAATTCATTGAGAATCTGCTACAGTGACTCCAACATGAGGTTCACCATGAAATAACAGCTTGAAAGACAATGGCCAGTATCAGGAAATCAGGAAACAAAATGGGAGCTTAATAATCAGATATGGTCATCCCAGATCATCTGCCTATGCTACTACCACACATGGCAAACTCTTTGAGGGGTAGGCTTTGGAGTATAAGGCTCAGCTCATGTCTGAGTACCTTCTTCAGGTTTTTCATAGTTTAGCTTGTCTTGACCAACAAAGCAGAAGAGATAGCCCAAGTACCTATTTAATCAGTGTAGCTGTCCTGTGAAAATCAGAGCATAAAAATGGGTGTTTCCAACACTGTTGTTAAAGGCTTCCTTCCCCACCTAACAAAGAATCAGAGGAGAGATTTTGTCTCATGCTTTCTTCACATGCCTGCCACTGTCCCAGCATCGCCATGGTGACACTGTGTATGTTTGTATGGCTGGAAGGAGCCTGGGACAGAAAACAGAGCCAGGGTGGACCAGAGCAGGGAATCTAGCAGGAATTCCTCTCTGCTCCTCTGCAGGCGATCAGTTAACAGAGTGCTAATGTGCCCTTCTGAGGTTAGTCATCAACCCTGTTATTTCCAACCTCTCCAAGAGAGAGAGAAAATCAGAAACCACAACAGTTATTCTTGGGAATGTTTGACAAAATCCATTCTCTTCAAGCAAAGTTGCAGGGGCTATGGATTTCTTCCTGCAAATTCCTTACCCTGCAGACCGAAGGACCAGCACAGGAAGACAATAGGGGAGTCATTGTTTGATACTACAAGTCCAGCAGGATGTATGGTGAGGTCTTGTCTGCCCAGTCCCCACCCAGCACTTCTCATCTATGCTTCATAGAATTGGGGAAAACAATCTCCTGATATTTGAAAGAGGCCCCCTTTCTAGATGCGAGCTGTGCCTCGCGGTGTTTCCTGCTGGTAGAAGAGAGCTAACGAGGTGCTTGGGAATTCCTCAAGAAAGGCAGCTAGCCTTTTAACAATTCCTTTATCTTTTGAATCACCTCCTAATATCTCCTTAAATTCAGGGAGCCATAAAGTGAAAAGCTTCAAGGATTCTAGCCAGCATGTAGCCCAAAAGGAAACTAATGTGCATATAGACAAAAACCTACTTTTAGGCAAATTGTGTAGCCATATGTGCAATCACTATTCTTTAATTCAATGTCTGGCACATACTATGTGCCCAAATATTTATTAACAAGTGAATAAAAGTTTCATATATGGGTGGGGCAGTGCCAAAAACATATGGAAAGTGATTGCTACTTGGAAGTTTAGTGAGCTTATTTTCATGAGAGGGAGACTCTTGAATAGGATGGGGAAATAAGCTGCCTGGATTTTGAACACTGCAAGTCCTTACTCCACAGTACCACCCCCTATAAATTCCTTCTCAAAGAAACATCAGGAGCACGGAGCTCAAATGTAGTTGGTGATGTATTAATAAATCTCAGTTGGCTGGTAGAGCATGTCTTTCTCACTCTAAGGGCCGACAATTTTTGGCAGATGGTATGAAGGAAAGGCAGACATGTAAAGGCTGAGGAATAATTTAAGCCTGCTGTGAAGATATAACTGTAATCCCAGCATTTGGGCTGTAGAGGCGGGAGGACTGTGAATTCAAGGTGAGCTTGAGTTACATAACAAGACCTTGTCTTAAAAAAATAATAATAACTTCAGATATAATAATTTTAAACATCATAACCAATCTTCTGTAGGCAATAAAGGCTGTTTATTGGGAAGACAGCATTGCTCTGATTTTTAATAGACCCTGAAATGTGCAGAACAAGGATGTGTATGAACTTGTACCCTTCTGTCTTTTCCTAAATTGATTAGGAAAAGAGATTGATCGTATATCAATCCAAAAACTGAAGTCACCCAGTGATCATTTTTAATCTAGAGCAGCAATCCTTAACCAGAGCAGTTTTGTACCTCCAGAGGATATTGACGATATCTGAAGACATCTTTTATTATCCGGAATAAGAGCATGTAACTACTGGTGTGTCAGTGAGCCAAGGATGCTGCTACACATGTTATCATGCACAAAACAATCCCACTAAAATAGAGTCCTCCAGCACCGAAGTGTTCAGAAACACTAGACAGAAGCAGAAGTATATCGTGAGGCTTTGCCTAAGTCCTAGGGAGCCAGAGAAAGCACTCAAACATGAGGAAAAACTGAGAGTAAATGTCGTCAGAAGTCAGCCATGGTAGTGTTGTACTCAGGAACCTGAGGTAGGACCATTGGGAACTTGAGAGTTAAGGGTACCTTGGGCAATACAGTATGTTTCAGGCCAGTCTGGGTTACGTAGAAAAATACTGTCAAAAAAAATAGTAAATATGAAAAGGACTTCAAGCAGAAGAAACTATTGAGACTGAAGTTGGAGAGGGCAAATTAAGGAACTGCAAATAGACCTAGTCTTGACCAAAATCACCTCCATTAACTCCTGGATAAACCGCCTTGTTTCAGGTAGAGCATCCTGAGCATGTGTGTACCTCTGCTCCCCAGAGGTAAAGTAGATTCATGCCTAGAAGACGGTTGATGTGTACTGTCACAGGTGATTATTCCAGTCATAACGCTAGCATAATTATAGAATTAGGAACTATGTAAACTTGTTTTATCATACTTCAATGCTACTTCATAAAGATCATTGGAAATGAATAACCACCATGTTACATAAAGGAACACACAAACAAAGCAAAAATAATTCAGCAAAGTGAAAGTTTTTTTTCCTTTCAATAAGAACCCAAACCCAACTAGTGAACACATAATGCCAAAATGATGACTTTTTTTTTTTTTCAGATATTGTACTGGCTGGTTTTGTGTGTCAACTTGACACAAGCTAGAGTTTCACAGAGAAGGGAGCTTCAGTTGGGGAAGTGCCTCCATGAGACCTAGCTGTGGGACATTTTCTCAATTAGTGATCAAGGGGGTAGGGCCCCTTGTGGGTGGTGCTATCCCTGGGCTGGAAGTCTTGGGTCCCATAAGACAGCAGGCTGAGCAAGCCAGGGGAAGCAAGCCAGTAAGGAACATCTCTCCATGGCCTCTGCATCAGCTCCTGCTTCTTGACCTGCTTGAGTTCCAGTCCTGACTTCCTCTGGTGATCAGCAGCAGTGTGGAAGTGTAAGCTCAATAAACCTTTCCTCCCCAACTTGCTTCTTGGTCATGATGTTTGTGCAGGAATAGAAACCCTGACTAAGACAGATTATGAATTAGGTAGACATTGTGTCTCATGCCATTGTTGGAAGTTAGACTTCAAAGTCAGCCACAATTAGCTAATCATCTCAAAGGGGAAGGATCCTTGCTGGACTAACTACCTTTGATAGGAGAAAAAACATTTCTCAGAAAGATGAATCTTAAAAATAAATTCAATTAAGTTAGATACAGACAAAGCATCTCTTAATACTTTGGGTAGAACAATGTTTTTAAGTGCAAGAGTATTATGCATTTACATTGCTTCACAGATGTCATCAAGTTCTCAAACCACTTTTTTTAAAGAGCTGTAACTGGAAATCATAAATGTTCCTTTATTGGTGTGGTTTATGCAGGAAAGATGACTCCAGACTCCAATCAACCCACATGGCAAGGAAAAGTCTTGGCTCTGTTTCAGAGCATTGCTGAATAGATGTATTCTCCGTGTTTTCAGTTAAAATAAAATATGTATCCCATGTATATTTACATTTTAGGATTCCCAGGATTAGTCAACATTTTTATTAGTCTTATCAGGTATGACAGACTTCTATACCATGCCTGGGTATAACTGTCACACTGAGTATGCAGAAGGCATAACAGTAAGCAAAAAACAGAAGGTGAGCTAGGGTCAGACTATGAAGAGTGTAGATAGAATCCATGATGTATTTAAGATGGGGTAAGCAATAGAAGTCATGAAAACTTTTAAACAAGGGAAAAACTTGACCATTTAATATACTTGGAAAGATGGTATCCTGGCTCCAGAGCAAAGCACAGACTGGAGAAAAGCAACTCTATAGGTCCATTGAGAAATGTCTTACCACAACTTGAGTTCCTGTGATTACTGAATAAAGGAATATCATTTGGGATACAGAGGTAGGAATGGGTCCAAGAGATACTTAGGAACCAATATCTACTTATCTTGGTTATTGACTAGTATATAAAGGAGCAGCTAGCCACAAACCACAAGTTTGGGGCTGTCAGATGAGTTATTTGTAGTAATATTTCTTAATTGGAAAACAAAACACAAGGTTAGGATAGGAAGATATTGAGATGAATTTTGAATATGTTTGTCCTCTTTATCCTGGGAGACACCTATCCCAAAGGATAGGATTGATTTCATTAAGTGCGGTGCTCAGAAGAAAGTCTTCTGAATACAGCTGTGATTGGTCATTATATAGGAAGAAATTACAGTTGTAAAAGAAAATCAAAATGTCTTGATGGAAGTATATAATAAAAAGTTGCTCTAAGAGAATATATTTAAAATGTTCTGTGAGCCAATTAAGTGACAATTAACTCAACTGAAAAAAAATGTACAATACAATATCACAAAACAAAAATTCTTAGAAAAAAATAACACATGAAAAGAATCTCTGGAAATTCTAATTTCTTTACTAGTCAGGAAACTGTAATTGTCTTTCCACAATTAGATTATTTTTATGCCACAGAATAGGCAAAACATTAATGTTTTACTGCCTATATCAAATGAGGATTTGAAAGAGCTATGTTAATGGTGACTCTGAACATTGCTATAATAGATTTGGAAAGTATTTTAGCATTATCTTGCAATGGATACCCAATAGTGACTATCCTAGGTGTACATCCCAAGGAAGTCTTTAATATGTTTGCCAGAAAATATATTCAGAACATCATTTTTATTCACATAAACATATTTCAACATCAGTTTTATTCAAATAAACAGAGAAGGGCTGGAGAGATAACTCAGCAGTTAAGAGTGCTGGCTTCTCGTACAGAGGACCAAATTTTTGTTCCCAGCACCTACTTGGTGGCTCACAACTATCTGTAACTCGGGTCCAGAGAACCACGTGCTTCTTCTGACCTCGGCATGCACTGCGTGCACATAGCGTACAGACGTACATTCAGGCAAACACTCAAATGTCCCTAAATAGATAATATAATGGACACTAAGCAAGTCTTGACAAATATAGAAAAATTTAAATTACATCCTAAATTCTACCCCAGAGAAATAAATGTAGTTAACACCAACAAGAGTACGCATAAAGAACACAAACTCATGAAGACTAAACAACACGCTGCTGAATGATGAATGGGCCATTAGAAATACGAAGAAGAAAAGGGAAAAAAATTCCTAAAATTGAATGAAAATGAAAGCACAGATTGTCAAAATCTTCTAGATACAATAAAGATGGTCCTAAAACAAAAGTTTATAGCACTATGTACTCACATCAAAACATCAGAGAAAATTCAAATAACTTAAT
>JADRCC010573225.1:0-15587 GCA_019843855.1 Hylomyscus alleni | reverse complement strand
ACTAGGGCTGGTTATCAGGGGTGCTAGTGGACTCAACTTAAAACACACAGAGCAACTAGACACCATTTATCTGCCTAGAAAGCTTCGTGTGGAACCCAGATGAGATTCATGAAGGAAAACTATAAGAGAATGAGGCTCAAATTATTATACAGATGAAGGCTGTAGAGACATTAACCAAATCACTAAACTGGAAAACAAGAATAACATGGGCTTTGGGTTGGGAATCAGGATGAGACACTGAGTATCTACTAAATTATTAACTTAATTAAATGTAAGCACGGAGTATCTACTAAATTATTAACTCTTTGCCATTTGTGTTTTTGAAACAACAGGATATCTTAAATAACATTATCATTGTGCATGTTGGCACAAAGTGTATTCATGAGCACATACACATCACAGAGCAAATGAAAAGGTCAGAGGACAGTTTCGTTTTCTCTCCTTACCTTTATATGGAATTCGCCATTACAGAGACTTGCTAAATTTGCTGTGTTCAAAAATGACATGAAGCTAAATGCCTAACCAATAATAACAAATGGTTTTGTCAAATCAAAAAGTCACTAACAAATGCAACTAGAATATTCTTTAGAATATAATTTTGAGTTGATATTAATAAAAATAATTAGGTCTTGGAAGTGTTAGTCAGCTGTTTTCCAAATTAGAGCTGTCCAGATGAAAAATATTTCTATTGTCTATTTCAAACTATCCATTTTGAGTAGACTCAGTAAAACAAATATTACTTACCAAAACATGTATTTGCAAAATTGATACTGAAAAATAATGATTGAGAATTCTCAATTGTTGTTTCTGTAGACACAGAAGCAGACCGAGGTAGTGGGAAGCAGCATGAGGCAAATGCTAGCTACAATCAGAAAATGCTTGATGTGAGCTGATCTGGGAGTCATTTGTTTCCTTTTCATAAAAGATGAGCAACTACGTGACCTTCAGAGAAGGATAACAAGCCTACCTGTTGGCAGAATTAATTATTGACTTGAAGGCTGTGAAATCACCTTCAACAGAGTTATTTCACAACCTCTAGAACCTCTTCTTCTCTGACATTATCACTGTGGAAATTGACAGGGGTGTTTAAAACATTATGTATTATTTGTGCATCACAAGCCCAGTGAACTGGGGCAATTTCCTTGTCAGTTTCAGGTCTCTACTCTCTGACTTTACAAAGAGACAGGCTAAGCTGGAATGATTGTTGTTCTAGTATTCTCAGGCTCCCCTTAGTTGTCTTAATAGAATGTTTAGGGTAGAAGGGCTAGGTAAAACATGCATGCACTCTGGTCTTTTCCATCATAAAGATTTGTTATTCTATGGTTCTCTACATATTTGTGCAATATTAAAGGAAAACAAAGTCCTTCACTATGATTCTTTTGTCTCAGAAATTCCTATAGCACTTTGGAAGCATCATTGTTGAAGCTTATATCATAACTCAAAACATAGAAATGCATATTGATCAGAGTTGATTTGTATAAAATTAAGACTATAGGTTCTTTCTAATTCACCCTCTCCATTACAAATAATATATTTTTTGCATTTAGAGAAAACTTAGAGGGCTGACATGAGACCTGCATTTGGAGTTCCATTCCAAAAGCAGAAATTTGAGCACATCAAAACTACATCTTACTTTAACAACTTATCAGAGTAATATAATTGTTATCTTCCATTGTAATATTATCCGGTACTTTACTACTGCACTGGGCTTAAGTTTACTTTTTGTCAGCTCTTAAGCACATTGTGATTTGTGAATGCTAACTCACATGGGTCTCTCCTTCACTAAAAAAAAAAAGAATTTTATCACTGAAAAGATCTTACCATATCTTTTGTGGTGGCCACTGTAGGAGTCCAGTGACTGAGGAGCCCAGGACTGATTTAAGAAAAAAAAAAAAAAAATAAAACAACAACTCGATTTTTTTTAGTGTTCCACTTTTCATGATGAATAAGCATCCCAATGTCATAAAATTCAAACATGTAAGATTTTCCCAGATTGTTCCCAGAAATATCTTATCTGTGTGGTGTAAATGATTAATTCATATTGTTTTGTGGCAAATCAGGAAAAAATTTTAAGTCATCCTTAATTCCTCGCTTTACCTTTTACAGTGAGTAGAGTATATCATCCTCAACCACATTGGACTTCCTCTGATTGGTTAAATTAGCCTTAACCAATGAGCAGCATCAATTAGTTTGATTCAGCTTAACTCTTCTCTCTTATTCTCACTACCTGCCTTCATGTATCCTCAATACTTGTTGTTTTAATGTCTTTCCAATTACTGTGGTAAAATAGTCTGACAAGAAAATTTAAAATGCAACATGCTTATTTGGCTTACAGCTTCAGAGGTATATAGTTTGTCATGACAGGAAGATAGGAGAAAGGTTGTAGAGGCAGAATCAGGAAGCTTGCTGGTCACAGAAGATACAGGAACTCAGGCTGGCCTATAAAATCTTAAGGCCTGCTCCCACTTGCCCATTTCCTGTCTAAAGACTCTACCTCCTAAAGGTTCCACAACTTTACCAGAAAGTACTACCAAATGAGGACAAAGTGCTCAGATAGGTGAGCCCATGGGAGATATTTTACTTTCAAATCACAACACTTGACAATCAGTTTTCCTGCATAGCTATCTGGGAATTTTCCTTCAAATTTAGGATAATTCCCTGCATAGACTGTAAGGTCATTCCACAGTTGGCTTCTGCTTCATAGTGAAGTCATCCATTGCCAGATATTGCTTACCCAGATTTTTAGCTAGTCATTAATTTTGTTTCCTAATCAAAGTCTTCTTGTCTTTGATTTCTTCTTTTAAAATCAACTTGATTCACACTTTCATTTGGTTATTTATTCCTTATATACTTTGCAAATACTTCTTTAGATATTTTTAAATGCAAATCATGTGTCAAGATAATCATGAGTTTTCTTTGGGTCTCTAGGTTGCCTTTATTTTTCTATCCCATTTAGTGTGTCATTATTTTTTGGTATTTCTGACTATCCTAATGTGATTTATAGTATTTATTTGTTCATTATTTGAGGCCCACTAGAGGAATGGATACAGAAAATGTGGTACATTTACACAATGGAATAATACTCAGTGATTAAAAACAATGAATTTATGAAATTCTTAGGGAAATGGATGGATCTGGAGAACATCATCCTATGTGAGGTAACCCAATCACAAAAGAACACACATGGTATGCACTCAATGAGAAGTGGATATTAGTCCAGAAGCTCAGATATCCAAGATACAATCCACAAACCACAAGAAACTCAAGAAGAAGGAAGACCAATGTGTGGATACTTCCATCTTTCTTAGAAGGGGTGACAAAATACACATGGGAGGAGTTGCAGAGACAAAGTATGGAGCAGAGACTGAAGGAAGAACAATCCAGAGACTGTTCCACCTGGGAATCCTTCCCATATTCAATCACCAAATCCAGACACTATTGTGGATGCCAGCAAGTGCTGGCTGACAGGAACCTGACATAGCTCTTTCCTGAGAGGCTCTGACAGTGCCCAACTAATACAGAAGTAAAGGCTCAAAGCCATTCACTGGACTGAGCAACAGGGTCCCCAATGAAGGAGCTAGAGAAAAGACCCAAGTAGCTGAAGGACTTCCAGTCCCTTAGGACAAACAACAATATGAACTAACTAGTACCCTCAGAGCTCCCAGGGACTAAACCACCAACCAAAGAGTACACATGGTGGGACTAGTGGCTCCAGCTGCATATGTACAGCAGAGGATGGCCTGGTCTGTCATCAGTAGGAGGAGAGGCCCTTGGTCCAATGAAGGTTCTATGCTCCAGTGTAGGGGAAAGCCAGGGCCAGGAAGCAAGAGAGGGTGGGTTGGTGAGCAGGGGGAAGGGGAGGGATTAGGGTTTTTTTTTTCCAGGAGGGGAAACAGGGAAACAGGGATATCATTTGAAATGTAAATAAAGAAAATATCTAATAAAAAAAAGTGGGACAAGTTACTTTTATTTATCTGTCTTGTCTGTTATATGCAATTGCATGTATCGTGTGCTGAGTTTATCTCTAGGCCAGAGGTTTCTTTGATTTCTTCAGAATGTCTTTCTCATTTTCACAACCTACCCTTCTTGCTCAGAAAAAAAAAAATGTTTCTTGTTAAAGAAGCTACACTCTACCCTGTGGGAACTTTTCCAGAATGAGTTGTTCTGATGAAAATTCTGAAAATACAGTAGTGTACTTTGGGTATTATACATTTAGAGATGTTCAATGAATAGAATATCTAGATTAAAATCCTTAAGTCCTGCATTACTCTGAATTTTTAAACATGTGCAACAAAAGTTCAGAACTTTTTTAGGATGAGGACTCTGCCTGGCCTCACCACTCTAGGAAAACCTACTAACTATGTCATTATCCTCTCAGACAGACATTCACTGCTGCTCTAAGTGACATAGTTCAGATACTCAGTGGGTTTTCCATTTTGCATAGCTTTGCAGGTATATGGAGTTTCATAAGTCAACATAAAGGTTTCCACATCTTAATTTGCAAGGTTTAGTGAGTGTTTCTGGATCAGGAGAATATCAAATTATATTCATAAGTCACTCCAGGCATTTGACAACCACTCAAATTACCACTTATGGTTTTGCAATGCAAGAAAAATCAAATAAATATTCTTTTATGACAGCATACATTAATGAATTGTTAATTATTTTATTTTTACCACCAATACATACTATATGCTGTAACTGAATGTATATGAAATTCAATTATATATATATTTATATATATATAATTCATTAGTTTCAATTTTGTGCAAAAATAATATTCTGTTCTCTCTTAGGTTTATTGGAGTGGTGGGGTCTCTGCAGGTATCAGACAGGGAAGTGACCTGGGAAGAGCTGAGAAAGAAAACTCAGGTCAGGTTGACTTCATCCACCTGGATCAAAACTTCTAAAGATTTTAAAGCCAGTCAGTTCATTGTCAGCATATTTAAATCACACTACAATTTCAAAATTAATTAGATAAATAAAGTTTCCTGGTATAATGCAATCCAATTCACAGAAAACTATAATTACATTGAAATTCAACTCAGGGTCACCCCCTTTTTCCAAGTAGATGGGCTTTTAAGATAAGTTGCCTATACTATCTTAAGGAATAAGAAAGAGTCTGCTCTAGTCTTAGTCATACAGATAATGTAGAGGTCATTTGGGCTGTAAGCCATCTGTGGTCCTAATTATGGGAGTTTGGGGGGATCATCTAGCTATACAGATAATATAAGAGCCATCTACACTATTAGATATGTCAGGTCCAGGTCGTGGAAGCTTGGGAAGACACTGACTATAAGTAAGGATTATTTAGATTGATGGATTATATAAATTTGTAGAACCAGTCCTGGTTATAGAAGCTTGATATGGCCTGGCCGGTCCAATAGATGACACAGATCTTCAAGTTATTAATCACTTCCGATGTCTAACTTTCTGGGTGGAAGAACACATTTTCTTGTCTTTCCCATTGAAAAGACAATCATCCATGCTTAACACACCTAGTTTCTCTAGAGATCTGTGGGCACAAAGACCTTCATGCTGTGCTCCCAACAGCTTAATGTCCTATAAATCCATCTTAAAACCTTCTTTTTTCTCCTCAGGATCATATTTAAATACAAATTTTATATTCATGCTAGTTTGGGATCTTATGACTACATGGATCAATGTTCACATTGGAGAAATTTAAGACTATAAGAGCCTAATTTGCCATGTACTAAAATTAAAGTGTAAACCTCTGATAGATAAAGGCTATTTGATTAGTACTCTGTTTAACATGACATTGCTCATACCAGTACCATACCTTTAGAGAGCCTAGAAGAATGGATCACAATTTACCCTTACACAAATTTTCCTTACACGTTATAGTGTTTTTATGCACATACAGAATTACTTTAGATGTTAATATCAAATTCTAACTCCCCTCCACATACTATCTTTGCTTTCTTCTGTTATTACGCTTTGCTATTCTTACTTTCTTGTATTCCATTTCTGTATTATGTATAATTTTGCTTTATTATTCTTGAATGCTATCAATGATTTTTGATATTTTCAGCATTTTTGTCTGTAACATTTATATATATGATAGAGATAGATAGATAGATAGATAGATAGATAGATAGACAGACAGACAGACAGACAGACAGATAGAGGTAGATGCACAGATAAACAGACAGAGTTGCATTTTACTTGAATCTTTGGCTTCCATTTAATTTTTTATTTTGAAATTTTGTTTTATAGTAATTAGTATCAAAAAACTATTATATTTTCCTCTAGTGCAATTAGTACATTTTAATTAAAAGAAATAATATCAAATAAATACAGTGTCCTACATTCTAGCTTCAGGTCCTCTTTCTTTTTAAGTCTAAGTTACTGAAAGACAAATATCCTGATAGAGAAAGGGAGAAAATTTGTGATAGAAACATTTTCAAGGTCCTTCTTCAGAACTATGAATAACTATGAATAACTTCACAGAAAATGTGGAGTTAACAATTTTTGATTCCCCAAAGTGATTTCATTAATTATCCTGAAGCCTAAGAGAGACATTAATTAATGATATACAATGAATAGTGAATTATAACTGGAATCCACATGGAAATTATCTGAAGCATCTTTTCTTCATCTTTACTAACATACTGTTTTAAGATAGAGTTAGAACAACCTTCAGAAAATCAGTAAGCCACTAAATTTTGTCTGAAGAGCCATTTTGCTCAGTGTCTTAGTGAGTTGAAATTTCTAGTAATTTCATAAAGGTTATAGCATTACTCAAAATTGCTTGAACGACAAGTCAAAAATTCAAAGAGATATTCAGTCATTTGTTAATAGCCTTGTGTCCATTTCTTTAGTAGGGGGAAAGAAAATATGGCTAAAAGGGTTATTTTGTCTGGTTCACTTAGTGAACTTTTCTTTAAACAACAGATGTAGTAGCAGTATATCTCATGCTTCTAGGCTTTGGATTCCACAGGATGACATGGTGAAAAGGAATGGAGATGAGTGGACATGGATGATAAGCCATATTGACTATAAGAAGAACTTTGAACTAAAAAAAAAAATCTTCCTATTCATTATTCCAGGTGTTTAGGAATTTAAGATATTACAGAAGCAATTGTGAAATTCACACTAGCAATAAAAACATACCTTACTACATCTAGGCACATAGTGACATATCACTTTAAATGCATCTCACCATAACAGAAGTCATGTACATAATACTTTAATTTCTTTCATAGCATACTCAAAAAGAAAAGAAAAAGAAAAACAACTGGTAGAGGAATAGATGACATAGAAAAGCAATATTGTGATCAAATGTGATGCCATACAAGAATGCTGACTAACTGAAACAAATCAGACTGCTAAATTCTAAGCTAATATTGATTTATGTCCTAGGACTTGGACCATGAATGTATACATATCTACATCCATCTGAGAACCCAGCATTATGGTGACTACCAGTCAACCACAGAGTAGGACTAGGAAAACACAAACCTGACAACAAATTGATTTTGAACTTCTATAACTTGAACTCTGAATAAGAAAAAAATCATAATGTGTACATGACCCCATCTGTGATATGTTGCCACAAAATACCCATGAAACAGCCGGGCAGTGGTGGCCATGCCTTTAATTCTAGCAGTTGGGAGGCAGTGGCAGGTGGATTTCTGCAGTTCAAGGCCAGCCTGGTCTACAGAGTTCCAGGACAGCCAGGACTAGACAGAGAAACACTGTCTTGAAACCCCCCCCCAAAAAAAAGAACAAAACAAAAAACAAACAAACGAACGAAAAACAATGAAACAAATACAATGGCAGAAATATTTTTAGGAAATGAATAATAAAATAACTTGAGTTACTAGCCTGCTCATATTGGGAAAGCTGTTACACTGGCTTAAGACATATTCTTGACGCGTCATTAGGCATAGCCACTAGCTACCCAGAGGATATAATGAGAAACAAATACTCAGTATTAATTAAATGTTTAGTAACATTTAGCACAGTAAATATAATTGAGGGTACATTGTCAACATGGATCTCTTCACTAATGATTCAAGTAATTCTTATGGTGAAACATTAAACCAGAAATAACACTCAACAAATTCAAGAGAAATATACATCATGTTAACAGGCATTTTGGCAAGGAAAAACTGCCTGAAGTAATCCAACAGAGTAGTAGACTAAAATTGGAAGATTTTATAAGACATCAGCTAATAGTAAACAAGGCTAATGTTAATAATAATTTATTGACAGGATCACACGATCTTCCACCAGTTTAATTTACTAAATCTTAAAAAATTATTTCAAATGCAAAAAGGATTTAAATTTTATAGATGCATATTTTTTTCTACTCTGTAGAGTTGAATTTGAGGAAGTACTTCATCTGAATAAAAGTAATTTTAGAAGCAACTTCAAATAAAGTTTTATTATTCACAGTACAAAATATGAAATAATTCAATCAGTAGAATATCAGAGAAATAAATCATATGCTAGAACTGACAGTTTCCAGTGTTTCAGTGGAAGGCTCCATACCTGTGAACATCACTAAGTGATTTTGATGGGCTATTAAAAATAAAAGTTAAAAAAAGGTATGTGTGAATTTGGGAGAGAGGTTTGTTAAGGGAGTCTGGGAATGTTAGAGAGGAAAAGGGGATGATTGGATATGATCATATTTCATAGTATACATACATGAAATAATAAATATGTGTACATTTTAAAAATGAAATATTGGGTTTGAGTTGTAACTTGGTAGTTGAACGTGTATTTAATATATACAAACTAATACTTCATTCCTAAAATCAAAATCCAAACCAAAGAAATAGTACTCCTTACATTCTTATGTTTTCCCCATAGTGTAATAACTATGGGGAAAAACTGGTCAAGAAAAACATAAGAAATAGAAGAAAAATGGATACAAGTGAGTATACCAGCAAAGCCAATAGTTCTAATTGATTGGATTTTCTTTTCTTTAATATTTTGTGTATGGTGCGAATGCACATGTGTTACATTTTTGTAACTTACTTCTTTTTTATCTGTAATCTTTCTCCACAGTTTCTTCATTTCTCATTGTTCATGGTATGGAGTTACATAACGTTATTTATTGTTTATAAATTATACATACACACATTTATATATATGCATGTTATATTGTATATTACTTATATTGTTATATGTTATATATAACTATATATGATTATATATATTTACAAACACACAAACTAGTCGTCATGCAGAGAATTAAAGATGTGGTGTTCTAACACATTTCCTTCCCACATAGCTCAAGGGTAATCAGGAGAGAGGGAGCAGAGAGAACCTAAGTTCCAGAGGCAATGGATATCTACAGTGAAGCAGTGTATTCAGGATAAGAAAGTATCCTTTCACACAAGAACCCATAGAGGCTGTGATAGTGTGTACAAAGCCTGCACAAGGTCAGTTCAGCCAAAGGCGCACAATAGATGTCGGAGAACTCCTGAAGTTCTATCACTAGCTGGAGAGCTATTGTCAGTTGATGAGCTCTTTTCTTCAGAGATAGGACCCCATATAGACTATTATTCAGTACTGATACTATTATAAAATGTGAATATTCAGACATGATAAGGTTACTGCAGAAAAATCCAAAAAGAATGAGTGGCTCTGGAGAACCACATTTTCTCAACATTAGTCAAAAAGTGACACCCTCAGTTTGCATTTTTAACCTGAATTCTGGTCTCAGTCAAGGCTCATCTATAAAAACGTACTATTTATGCATAATGAAAGGGGTATTGAAAATAGTATGGATAGCAGGGCAGTGGTGGTGCACGCCTTTAATCCCAGCACTTGGGAGGCAGAGGCAAGTGGATTTCTGAGTTCGAGGCCAGCCTGGTCTACAAAGTGAGTAGCAGGACAGCCAGGGCCATACAGAGAAACCTTGTCTCGAAAAATCCAAAAAAAAAAAAAAAGAGAGAATAGTATGGATTCCAAAGAAACAATGTGTCCCAAATAAATAATATGGAAACTGACCAGATATTCGAATTTAAAATATATTTAAATTATTTAAAGAAAATAATATAAGTTCATTTCATTTCTTGAGGATAGCTATGCTTATTACTGTATTGCTGTTTCTGAGATGTGATGATCTGAATTTCATGGTATTGGGATTTTTTTTTAAGGATCACAGAAGAAAGCAAGGATAATTAGGATAATCTTTTGAAAGACTGACTTATTTTCTGTTGGCTTAGATGAATTAATAAATTTCTATTCTTTTTGTTTGTGAGTGTGTGTGTGTGTGGGGGGGTGTATAAATGTATTAAGTTCCCAAATAAGGAAGAAGTTGTCTGATGTCAGATGGAATTACAAGCAATTTTGTGTTGACCATTATGAATGCTAAGACATGACTGTGGGGTCTCTAAAAGGACAGCAAGTGCTCACTTTTAATCAGAATGATCCTTCCAACATACAGCTTCCATTCTTAAGTTATCCTATAGTAGTATCTACATGGCTTAATTAAAATGCTATGTAAACTATAATATAGGTAGCGAAATGAAGACATGTAATATGTGACTTAATTGATTGATTTTTGTCTTTATGGCTAGTTCTATAAAGAAAATATATTTTTTCCAGACACAGATGTGATATTTGACATTTTGTACCTTATGATTTTACATTTTGTACCTTGTTGGCAGAATATAATATATATGTATATATATATGTATATGTATATGTATATACACATATTTGTATGTGTTTGTAAGTATGTGTACACTATTAAGTTTTAAGTGCATAATATCTAGATACAACAAGGATTTTCTGAGTCACAATATGGCTACATAAAATGAGTATGTAGAGTGTAACTAGAAAAACACAAGAATAGAGAAAATTAAGGGTTGTAATTAAATTGCTAAGTATCTTTTATTTTAATAAAATACATTTTGTCAATCACTTTTAAAGCAATACCCATTGTTTCTTGAAATGTTCATAATTTCAGCATTTATTCCCCTTACAGGTCTCTCTAAACTTGAAAACTTCTACTGTCCTTGTCATGGTCCCTCATGAATAATACTATTAGCAGTTGTAATAATGATGTCATTTAACTTTGGTTGAGCACATACTATGTGTCAAGGGCTCTTTTAAAAGCTTTGTGCTTATCAGCTCATTTAACAGCCAGGACATTGAAGATGATGCCATTAGCATTTTCATTCTGCAGAGGAATCACTGAGGCACTGAGATGTTAAGTAACAACCATCCCATTAGAAAGCCCATCCTTAATCCCTTGCTGGGACACCATCCATTCTTTCTCTAACTACTCTCAGGGCTTTTGTTGTGTTGTGCTGGGTCTAAAAAAAAAAAAAAAAAAAAAAACAGCCCATCTCCCAAATGGCAGTTTCTCTAATGAAGCTCTTGCTATAAATTAATCTCATTTAGGTATTTAAGATTTAGTACTTATTGCACACATTCCCATTCAATTAAGATAGCATGTGGGTTCAAATATATTTTTAACATTGATTTATTTTTAACATCTTATTCTACTTGATTTCAGTCTTCAAATAGTCCAGCTACAGAAATCAATAAAAAAAAAAGTATAAGATTTGTTTACTCCATTGTGTTGTTTCCACTAATGTGCTAAGATTTTCTGTACCTTCTTTACAGTGAAATATTCTCAATTAGGGCTAACTTATTGGTTTCCCTCCATTATTGCTAAATTTTAAGTAGCTTTCACTGAATCATTTGATATTCAATCAGCAAACCTTAGTATATTTACTTATAGTTCACTTGCTCTCAATAGAGGATGTTCACCAGGAAACATGACACAATATATATTCCCAATGTATAACATTAGTGAGAAGGAGACAATGGCATAGAAAAACATTTCCTAGGAAATCTCTTTAAATCTCTTCATTAATCTCTTCATTATTAGGGGAGTTTTCAGTTTTTTCAAATGCCTCCTTTTTTTAATCTTCTGATTAAAAAATATTAAATGATGTAAGTATTTAGGTAAAACACATTGCTGTCAGAAAACCATTGTAATTATCAGCTTGAACAATAGCAGAGAAATTATTCAACTATGTCGCTATCAGTCTCAAAGTATAAAGTCTATGAACAAACTAAAACATTCAACACTACAATACAAAGAAATATGCAAATTCAGTTCAGGGGGGAAGTAATTTTTCTGAAACAATACATTCATGTAGCACCAGTTCCTAGTAGGCTGTTTGTAACTTTTCTGATATAAATGTTTTATAACACTGGTAGAAGGCTAGAAATGTGTGAATATGAATATGGAATACTTTCTGTTTTTATTAGCTCTTGGACATTAAGATTAGCATCAAATGTCCTTGTACAGGTTTATTATTCTATTACTCTATTTCCCAAGTTGCCTCACAGGTAGTCACAGAACTGTAAAATGAAATAAGCAAAGTGATATGGAATCAGAAACATAAAAGTTTATACTGAAAAACCAATCACATCTCAAGAATGTAGAGAACCATCTGCTTTACCCATAAAGAATGCAAACATGAAACACAAAGTCTAATTTGTTCACCAGTTAGGGAGAGAGGAACGCACAGAAGATGACCAAGTTTAGAGTGATAATGCATTCAAATGAAACCCAAACTAAATATCAAAAAAGCTAAAACATTGTACTAAAGTATTTTATATCCTTACTGATTTTTCTTGAAGTGTAGACTTCCAACAGCATACATTTCTAAGGAAGATTTTTAATCTGAATAACTATTTTTATCTACCTGTTTTATTTAGAATTTATGTAAGAATAATTCATGTTAAAATACATAAAAGGCCCAGTAATCTTGCTTCTGATTGTATAAGAGAATGAAATGATAATATGTATATAGAATATATAATTTATACATATATACATATATATAATTATTAATCAGATAGAGTAGACTTTAGCAATTGTATCAAAATATTTGATGGAAGCAGATACAATGACCAACAAACATTAGGTGGAGCTTGGGAAACAACACTGAGACAGGGGGGAAAATTACAGGACCCACAGGAATCAGTGGAGTCATAGGGAGGATACATAGGAGCCATAGAGAAGACAGCAGGAGATCACAGCTGTTAGCATCAGGACTAAAGCCTGTGGCGATGCATGGGCGGGCCCTGTTGCCAGAGCAACGGCCACCATATTCCCAGAATTCATCGGTCCCGGTGCCCACCTTCACCTGTATTACGTCATAACCCATATATATTCGGGCAACACTCCTCCATCTCTCTCTCTCTCCCTCCTCTCTTTCGGCGCCGCTTTACCCCCTTCTCTCTCCCTATTAAACCTCTTCCACATGTAACTGTCTGGGCCTAGTGTGATATGTCCTGACGCGTCCCGCCGGACTAACATATCAACAGCCAAAAGGATCAGCTAAGTAGGGCTCAGATCATAGGTGCTCACAGAGACTAACGTGGTAATCTCAGAGGCTACACAGGTCTTTGCTAGATCCTCTGCATTCATACTGTAGCTGTTTAGCTCAAGGTTTTTGTAGAAGTGTCTCTGACTCTTTGGCCAGCTCTTGGGACCACTTTCTTCCTACTGGGTTGCCTCATCCACCCTTGACATGAGGGTTTGTGTCTAGTCTTCATTGCATCTTGTTATGCCATGTTCAGTTGATACAACTGGGAAGCCTATTCTTTTATGAAAGGGAAAAGAGTGTGAATTTACCTGGGAGAAAGGAGAGGTAGGGAGAGGGAGACTAGAAGGAATTGAGGGAGGGGCGGTGGAAGTCAGGATGTATTGTATAAGAGAAGAATAAATAAAATGAAAAAAAGAAGAACTGCAGGATACTATGTTAAGTGAAACTGTAACAATTGAGCAAACAGAGATGCATCATAAAAATACCGGGGAGCCAGGAATGTCCATTAAGCTTAAAGTCAGAGAGCTTCAAAAGAGTTTACTGAATAAACATCCATCCCCTGGAGATGCCCTAATTGCAGGGAGTAATGCTCTGTTCTCAGAAATGTCCCCAGTAGGGGGTGAATCTCTCCCTGGTATCTCCTCCTCACCTGGGGCACAAAGGACAATAGACACAAAAAACAGTGAGCTCCACCAGTGAGAGATAACCCACTCATGCTGTAAACCTATATGTTCTGAAAGGGTATAAAGAGGTGTGCTTTTGTTCCAAATGTGGGGATGACCCCAGTATACTGGATCATTAAACCTCTTGCTTATTACATCAATCTTTGTCTCTGTGTCTTTGTGAGTGGGGACATCCTGGATGTAAGATTTGGCTCTTCGAATCTTATAAAACAAGCTAGATACACACAAGAAAAACTACATACTCTTATAGGAAAGCTAAAAACCAATGTGGCTGATACAGAACAGAGAACAGTGATCATTACAGTCTTGAGAGACAGTATAAAAGTGTCTGAACTGCATCAGTGCATATAGGATGAGCAAAAGGAAGCATCACACTGACCCCATTAATATTCACAGTGCACACTGGCTCACATTTTAAAATATAAAGTGACTAGTTTTAAGCGATAAATTACTTAAGTTGAAGGGTATAGTCTTGAAATTAAATGTAGCCCCTTCATACCTATATCTATTGTTTGCTTAGCCCACTCTCAATATTTGTGACTGTAAAACCATATCATTTCCTTCTCTATAGATATTTTTCAGGTTAAAATATGCTTTGTTAAACTAAAAATGCCAACATGTGTCTGTAATCTCAATATTTAGTAGACAGAGACAGGATAATTGATAATCAGGAGTTCAAAATCAGTGAGTTTGAGACCAGCCGGGGTTGCATGAGATATGATCTAAAACTGAGTACACTAGAAACTGCATCTAAATCCCAATATTTGGATTTCATCACCTATAGTTGTGTTAATGGAAAGTGTTTTCTTAAAGAGAAGTCTTAAGATGGATGTAAATTATTATCTAGGTATAGGTCAAATCTCAACAACCTTTTTGTTTTCAGTCAGAATAAGCTTATTCCGATTTATTGAAATTTCCAAAGGACTCCTTTTATTTTCTTCGAGTAGATATTACTGAAATTTAGTGTGAGGGGGTATATCTCTCTTCTTTGTGTTCCTGGTCACTATCAGGTCATATAATCGGATATTTTGGTAGTAAACATATTAGTATTCATACATTTCTCCTTAAAGGACATGAGTAGAATCTTAAATTTTGCTTTCTGTGGAAATTCCTCAGGGGATCTGGAGTAAAGAACTCTGGAAGGCTTCTCATGCACAAGGTTGTTCCCCTCCACATGCTGTTTAACAGAATTTTAACATGTGTATTAACAGAAAGGCCTGATTTTAAGTCAATGGCAATGTAAGACAAAACATATGCAGAGACAAAGCAATAGAAAGAGCTAAAGACTAGATTTAGTCTAGAAGAAGAAGAATGTGTTAGTAGTGAACAAGAGTTCCTCTAATCCAGTGGCTCTTAACCTTCTTTATGCGGTGATCCCTGAATATAGTCGTTAAGTTGTGATAAAATTTAACTGTAATGTTATTTTCATTGCTACTTCATAATGGTAATCTTACTACTGTTATGAATTGTAATGTAAATATCTTTGTTTTCCAGTGGTCTTTTGGAGGTCACAACATACCAGTTGAGAACCACTGCTCTAAGCCAAGATTCTGCCTACATTTACCAGAAAAAT
>JADRCC010573223.1:0-12175 GCA_019843855.1 Hylomyscus alleni | reverse complement strand
TAATGCACTCAAAAAGCAGACCAGAGCAACTTGTCTGAAAACCTTGAGCTGATCTAGATAGTTCTGTTTCAATCACCTCCCAGTACTATTATTAAAAGACTGTGAATTTCTGGGTAAAGTCACTCCGCTGTAGTAAGAACACAAAATTTCTTCAAGGACTTGATGGAATGAAACACCAACACCAACGAACAGCATTTTTTGTTTTGTTTTGTTTTGTTTTTTGTTTTTTGTTTTTTTTGCCACAGAATTCCACAGTGGCAGGCAAGAAAAGATGTGATATTTTCCAGTATGATCCAGAATAGCTCCTCAAGTCATTCTCAAGAAACCAGCACATGAGAAAGTAATTGAGTTTTCAATTCTCACAATGCCCAGCAGCATAGAGAGAAACGACATAAGACAGTGAGTGGACCTATCCCAAAGATTCAAGTCCTGAATAGAAGCTGCTCTGCACTCCCATGGGGCAGAAGCAAGAGGTGTCGCCCATGCTTGCACATTTCCAGAGAAAAATACAGAAGAAATTTCATAAGCGCAATCTGGCCATCTTAAATTTTAAGAAAACAGACAGATGAAAAATAGACAGGATTAGAGAAAAGCCTGAGATAATCACAGTGAATGGTAACAAAATAAGACAGACATTAAGGCAATTAAACCCGGGATGATAGGGGCAAAGAACAAAGATCATCAAACATAAGGATAATTGATTCCCCAAAGTTAAAAAAGGGATCAAATATTCTGAAATATAATATAGGAAAACCCTTCACTAAAATGATGGGGAAGAAATCAAAGTGGTCCATCAAGTAAACCATGAAGAGCTAATGCAAAATAGCAGACATCAGAACATATAGCCTAAGGACAAAATAATTAAAGAGATTCAAATAGGAAAAGAAGTCAAACTATTCCTATTTGTGGATGATATTATACATAAGACAGCCCAAAAGTTCCACCCAAAGGACTTCTAGAAATGATCATCAATTTCAGCAAACAGGCAGAATACAGGATCAACTTAGAAAAATCAATTGCTTTTCTATACACTAAGCACAAACAGGAAAAGGAGAGAAAGAGAGACTGTGGACACACTTCCATCCACAATAGCCTCAGGGTAAATAAAATATGTAGGAATAGACTTTTAAAAGGGTGAAAGATATCTACAATGAGACTATTAAAGCTCCGAAGAAAGATATTGAGAAAAACATGAGAAATTTTTTTATTAAACTAATAAAATTTATTTTAAAACATACAACTCAGTATTGACATTTTTAAGTCATCAAAATAATTTATTATAGTTAAATATATATATTTTCTGAAGCTAAAAGTAATATGCACTTACAGTTTTTTAAATCCATTTGGAACATTAAACATGGTAGAAGTAGAAAAAGATCTCTTATGAAGTCCTCAATGAAAGGAAATTGTAACAAGTTCCTGATTAGACAGAAACCGATCCTTCTCCAAAGGAGAAGACATAGTGTAGCTGTGGCTTCATAGAATGAATTGGGTAGTGTTCCTTCTGTTTCTATTTTGTGGAATAGTTTGAAGAATATTGGTATTAGGTCTTCTTTGAAGGTCTGGTAGAATTCTGCACTAAACCCATCTGGTCCTAAGCTTTTTTTGGTTGGGAGACTTTTAATGAAGACACAAGAAATTTGAAAGACAATTCTTGCTTATAGGTTGGTAGAACTAACATTCTGAAAATGACCATTCTACAAAGCCACTTACAGATTCAATACAACCACAATCAAAATCCCCATCCCATTCTTCACAAAAGTAGAAAATAAACTATAATAAAATGCATTTGAGACCACAAAAGACCTAGTGAGCTAAACAAATGAGAACAAAATGAACAGCACCAATGGCCTACCTTCCCAAATGTCAAAATCAGTGGAACAAAACAGAAGACCTAGACATGAGTCCATATTTATTTATACAGCCATCTAATATTTAACAGAAATGCCAAAACACACACTGGAGAAAAGACAGCATCTTCGACAAATGGTTCTGTAGTAAGTGGATGTCCACATGAAGAAGAATGACCCTAGGCCTGTTTTCATCACCTTGCACAAAACAAACTCCAAATGGATCCTGAATCCTGAAACACTTAAACTGTTAGAAGGAAATGCAAGCAGTGTCTACAGGGTGCAGGGATAACATAGGACTTTCTGAATAGGACTCTCTTTGCCCAGGAATTACAGAGAACAACTGATGAGTGAGACCTCATAAAACTAAAACGCTTTTGGTATTTATGACATGAAACAAAACAAAAAAAAAAGGTTTTAAAAGTTCGTGTGTGTGTGTGCGTGCGCGCGTGCGTGCGTGCGTGCGTGCGTGCGTGTGTGTGTGTGTGTGTGTGTGTGTGTTTATGGATGTCATATGTGTATGGATGCCATTAGAGACCAGAATAGGGAGTCAGATCCCCTGGAGCTGGTAAGCTACCTGATCTATGTGCTGGGAACTGAACTAGGGTCCTCTCCAAGCACTCTGAACCACTGAGCCATCTCTCCGACCCACAAAATGGCATTTTAGATAGGATTTTACCTTAAGTCCACAGTTTCTGCCCATAGGAAGTAACTAAAGAGGACCTTTCATTTTGTGAGAGCCACCACACTGAGAATCCCAGCTGCTGCTTGACCAACCCAATTCTCCAGTACAGGACCTTTCATTTGCAGAGTGGCTAAGCCCTGTGTGGACAGGACATTTTTGGTTTGATTATCTTGAGACAGGGTGTCACCACTTGGCTCTAGCCATCCTCTAGCTCACATTGATCTTCCTGCCTCAGCCTCCAGAGTGCTAGGATGAAAGGTGCCTACTTCCACCCCAGATGCTTGCCTGATTTGATGAGAAGGAAGAGTTGTTGAAATCCCTTTCCTCCTGAATTTCTGTAGTACTAAATCCCCAGCTCAATACAAGAAGAAAAGAATTACAGAAAATCTGACCTGAGAGAGGAGTGTTGTAAGTTAGGATGTCACCCAGGGCTTAGTGCAGAGGCAGACTCCAGAGGGTGCCCCTCAAATGAGATACACAGACCACTTAAGTTTGCCTTTGTTTGCTTTTTTTTGCTTAATGGCATGTATAGTAACTAGGGAGTGACAAGGGCCTTGGCACCAAATGGCCCAGGTTTCCATCTCATCTGTGCCTATTTAGTGACTTTAAGCAATTACCATTCAGTCATCTTAGCCTCCATTTCCACATCTGGAAAATTAGGCTGGTAAGAGCACCCAACCTAGCACAGCTACTGGGTATTTGAAAGAAAAGCAGTTCTCCTGTAGTATGTAAATCCTTTGAGCAGGTAATTAGGACTTATTCTTGAAGTCATTTGGCCCTGTGTCCCTTGGAACTTATGCTGGCAAGGATGTGGAGAAAGAGGAACACTCCTCCATTGCTGGTGGGATTGCAAGCTGGTACAACCACTCTGGAAATCAGTTTGGCGGGTTCCTCAGAAAATTAAACACAGCATTACCTGAGGACCCAGTTATACCAGTCCTGGACATATATCCAGAAGATTCTCCAACATGTAATAAGGACACATGCTCTACTATGTTCATAGCAGCCTTATTTATAATAGCCAGAAACAGGAAACAACCCAGATGTCCCTCAACAGAGGAATGGATGCAGAAATTGTGGTACATCTACACAATGGAGTACTACTCAGTTATTTAAAACAATGAATTCATGAAATTCTTAGGCAAATGGATGGAACTAGAAAATATCATCCTGAGTGAGGTAACCCAATCGCAAAAGAACACACATGGTATGCACTTACTGATAAGTGGATATTAGCCCAGAAGCTTAGAATACCCAAGATACAATTCACAGACCACATGAAACTCAAGAAGAAGGAAGACCAAAGTGTGGATACTTTCGTCCTTCTTGGAAGGGGAATCAAAATACCCATGGGAGGGGATACAGAGACAAAGTGTGGAGTGGTGATGGGGGTGGGGGGGCATTTAGAGACTGCCCCGCCTGGGGATCCATCCCATGTACAGTTAGCAAACCCAGACACTATTGCAGATGCCAACAAGTACTTGCTGACAGGAGTCTAATGTGGTTGTCTCCTGAGGGGCTCTTCTAGTGCCTGACAAGTGCAGAGGTGGATGCTCACGGCCAGTCAGTGGACTGAGCGTGGGGTCCCCAAAGGAGAAGCTAGAGAAAGGACCCAAGGACCTGAGGGGGTTTGCAGCACCATGGGAGAAACAGCAATATGAACTAACCAGTACCCCCAGAGCTCCCAAGGAGTAAACCACCAACCAAAGAGTATACATGGAGGGACTCATGGCTCCAGCCACAAATGTAGCAGAAGATGGCCTTGTTAGGCATAAATGGGAGGAGAGACCCTTGGTCCTGTGAAGGCTTGATGCTCCAGTGTAGGGGAATGCCAGGACAGGGAAGTGGGAGTGGGTGGGTTGGTGAGCAGGGGGAGGGGGAATGACATAGGGGGTTTTCAGATGGGAAAGGAGGAAAAAGAAGATAACATTTGAAATGTGTAGAAGGAAAACGTCTAATGAAAATTAATTAATTAATTAAAAATAATTAGTTAAAAGAAAATGTCTGTCCTGCTACAAGACAGCATCTTTTTCTTTCCCCACAGTTGTGCACAACTGATACCCACTGGACAGAGGAAGGACAGCACCTCCTGGAGAGGTCCAACTCTAGTGCTAATACAACCCTTCAGGCCTTTAAGCAGAGGAGTTGGAAATCAATAGGCACCTAAACCATGGAAACTTGCTTCTATTCCCCAGTTTGATGAAAGACGATACTTGTCCCTACCGTCATGTTTGGGTGGGCAACTGTCCAAGTATTGAACTGAATTTACCATACTTTTTTTTAAAATAATTACTTCAAAAGAAAGAGGAGGAGATGGTGAGTATTGAGGAGAACTGGAATCCACAGTGAATACCATCAGACCTGTCAAAGGTGGGGAACCCTTAGACTCCATTGTTCCTCCCCCCAACCTTGACCCCAGCTTCCTTCCACGGTGTTCAGCTGTGAGAGAGAACAATGGAATTAAAGTCATTCTGTGGCTCTAGAAATAGAGCAGTAGAAGTTGTATCTAAAAGGCAAGATGTAATTAGGGATTATATAATTTGACCCTTAATAACATAAAAGCCTGTGGTTCGGCTTTCACATACTCTGTATCTTCTTTTTTCAGTATGATCTAGCAGAAGAAAAGACAGCAGCAACTCTGGCCCACAGCACAGGTCACACAGTAAGGACTTAGATCCTGTCCCCTTCACATTGACATCATGGAAAAACACCAGGATGGCTTGAACCAGGATGACAGCTCAGGGACCCTGAGTCAGATCCTAGATCCCCTGTCTGAACACTTCTTAACTTCAAGAGAGTCTGAAAGGATCCATTTGGTCTTAGTTTTCATCTGGAAAATAGGGACATGCTACCAATGCCTGCCAATCCACCTCCCAAAGCTGGTCGGAGGCAACCTGAGATGCAGGACTGGAGACTGATGTGGATCAAGTGGGTGTGTGCTTGAGTGGTCAACCATCTCCATACATGTCTCCTGCAATTCCATGAGGAATATGTTGCTATCTGCAGCCTACTAAAAAGCACATTTATAGAAATAAATTTTCCAGTGAAGTTCATAGCATATAAGTTGTGGTAGGTAAAACTCAAAAGTTGCCGGGCAGTGGTGGCACACGCCTTTAATCCCAGCACTTGGGAGGCAGCAGCAGGTGGATTTCTGAGTTCGAGGCCAGCCTGGTCTACAGAGTGAGTTCCAGGACAGCCAGGGTGATCCAGAAAAACCCTGTTTCGAAAAAACAAAAAACAAAAACAAACAAAAAAAAAAACCCTCAAAAGTCAAAAACACCTGGATTTTTTTTAAAAGATTTATTTTAATTTATATGTATGAGTACACTGTAGCTGTACAGATGGCCGTGAGCCATCATGTGGCTGCTGAGAATTGAACTCAGGACTTCCCCGCTCGCTCCAGCCCCGCTCTCTCTGGCTCCGCTTGCTCAGGGCATAATACACTGTAGCTGTCTTCAGACATACCAGAAGAGGGCATCAGATCTCATTAGGGGTGGTTGTGAGCCACAATGTGGTTGCTGGGATCCAAACTCGGTACCTACAGAAGAGCAGTCAGTACTCTTACTCACTGAGCCATCTCGCCAACCCAACACCTGGATTTTTAATGTAATGTTTTATAAATTAAAAAAGGCACTAGCCATGTATGATGGCTCACACCTATAAGCCCAGCACTTTGGAAGCAGAAGCAGGAGAGTCACTGAAAGTTTGAGGTCAGCCTGGACTATGTAGGGATGGGGGTACTAGGGAAGGTAAACAGCTCAAGGGATTTGCTCACAAGCTTGATGGTTTGTGTTTGATTCCCAGGATCTACACCGTGGAGCGGGAGAACCAACTCTTCCAAATTGTTCTCTGCCCTCCACTTACTCATATACCCTAGCACGCGCGCACGCACGCGCGCGCGCGCGCGCGCACACACACACACACACACACATTACATAAACAAAGAAATGTTTTAAAATGTTATATAAGTGTAAGGACAGTTTTTAATCTAGGATATCTGTAGACAAACAATGACTCAGACTGGAGAGTAGTAATAATCAGGGTATAAAACTTCCAGGTCCCCTGGCCATTGTCTTTACCTTTTCCCAGACCTCGGATAATCTTTATTCAGAGTCTTAAGGCCTCTCAGGAAGTCACAGCATACCTTGTCTACATGTTTCTGTAAAGCAAAGAACAGATATTGTGTCCCCCTCACTTCTGATTCTGGGTGTGTTAGAGCACCTGGGAGTGGAGCTTCCTGTGGGTGTTGTGGGACTGTCCGTGGAACTTGCAACCAAGGTCTGCTCAGGGCACCAGCCCAGACAGACCGAAAAGAACCTGAGCCAGACCATTTACTTCTAAATAGAAGACCTTGAAGAGTTTCAACCCATCTTTTCATGGCTTGAGGCCCCACAGGTACCTCCTGGCTTCCTGTCAACCTCAGCGTATGCTGTCCCTTCCCCAGCTTGCCTAGGCTCAGACTTTTAAGGTTGGTCCTACTTCAAGGCCTCCCTACTTGCCATTTCTTGGAAAATCTTTCTTCCAGATACCTGCATATCCTCACTTCAACCTGGTCTTTGCTCCCACAACTCTTCCTCAGAGTGTCTTATCCTTCCCAACCCAAGATGAACTCCTCTTTCTATCCCATTGCTCATTGTTCTTTAACTCCTGCTCTACTGAGCCTTCTTGTCAGTCTTTCTTACTGAATATGGATTCGTTTCATACCACTTTCTCATCTATTTCTCATCTTTAGACTGTCTTGCTTACCAGACCCAAGTAAACTGCCTACTACATCAATGGCATTCAGTCCGAAGATGGTCTCACCCTGCACTAGTCAAATCTCACTAGACTGTATGTCACACACTATGGATTTATGTGGAAGATCATACGCCTAGGAGTATTTAGGTTGCTCCAAGGGGCTGAGTTTAAGATGATAGAAGACAAAGAGGTAGAGATAAATGAAGATAGTAATCTTGGTGTGGGCTCTGAGAAATAGATGGAATACACAGAATAACGACAGAATTCTGCACTTGGCCCAACTATGATTCTGTCACTAAAGGTCAGGTTGTGGGGAATGATGTGTGAACAGTGGGAGTGTTTACCTTCCTGGCTTTTCTCTAGAGGTTAGCTGAAGCACATTCTTCTCTAAGGGATTTCTAACATCTGTGGTCCAAGGTGTCCTCTCAGAGTTTCTGAAGCTCAATTTGGGGTGCACCCTACTGGGGCTATTATGGGCCACCATGATGTTCTCAAAAAAAAACAAACAAACAAAAAAAGATATTGTAGGTATTGAAAGGGGTTTCTGGGAGGAGTTGGGGGGTTGGGGTACAAAAGGGAAACAAGAATGTGATTTAATTCTATTTACTTATGTTTTTCAATGTTAACAAATTCAGATAAATTGAAATCATGTATCTTTTCTCATCATAATGCAATAAAACTTAAAAATAAATAAATAAAATACATAAATGGTCTGTCTTGTGTTTTAGAAGAAAGTTCCACATATAACTAATGTTAATATATCTTACATATATATCCACATCACACAGTTAAATATGTGCAGCTTACCTATATTCTACTGTTGAAATCAAATATTAGATCATTTTCAAATGTTATCCATTTCAGTGTGTCCCAAACATACAAAACAAAATACTTAACTAGCCAAAAATAGCATTTCTGTTGAGAGATTTCATGTGACAGGGAAATCATTTAGATGCAAGAAAGAGTTACCATATATCCTTAAAGTAGAATACAGAAAGGAGGATACAGAATAACCATCAGAAAATTTGGGATAGCATTGCAGTGGTTGATTGAGCATGGCCCTGTAGTCTCATATATTTCAGTACTTAAGTGTGGCCTTTGAAGTTTTCATTCATTCTCTCTCTCCCTCTCTCCCTCTCTTCTCCTCCCTCTCCCTATCCCTCTCCCTCTCCCCGTCCCTTCTTCCTGCAGATTAGGATGTAGCTCTCAGCTACTTCTCCAGCACCATGCCTGCCTCCCTACTGCCACGCTTCCCACCATAATGATAAAGGGCTCTAACCCTCTGGAATTGTAAGCAAGCCTCCAATTAAATGCTTTCTTTTATAAGTTGCCTTGGCCATGGTGTCTCATCAGAACAATAGAACAGTAGAATAGACTAAGACAAGCGCCTTCCTGTGAATCCTGAAAAAGTCAGTAATTTGTCATATTATCTTCACATTTATTTTGGGGAGCCATATTGCTGTAGTCAAAAGTATTAAAAATATATATTCAATGCCTGAGGGAAAGATTAAAATGTATATCCAATGTTTAGTATATATAAGTATCTTTCCACGATAACTTTTACTGATATATTAATTTTTATTTTAAGTGATCAAGTATTTTTCCTGTACATGCATCTGTGCACGATGTGCATGTGTGCCCATGAAGACCAGAACAGAGCACTGAATCCTCTAGAACTAGAGTTCCAGAGGGATGTGAGATGTCGCGTGTGTGCTGGGAATGGAACACTGGTCATCTGCATAAACAGAAAAGTACTCTTAACATCTGAGCCACCTCTCCAGCCCCTCCCTAACCCCATGATAATTTTTAATTGCAGTAAAACATACATAATATCTAACCATTTAAAAGTACATACAGTTTAATGACATTCCGATTGTTCACACTGTTATGCAACCATCACCACACTTACCTACAACTTTTTCATTGCTTGCAAAACTGAAATTCTTTTTTTTAATTAGATGTTTTCTTTATTTACATGTCATACAATATCTCCTTTCCCAGGTTCCCCTCCAAAAAAAAGAAAAAATAAAATAAAACAAAAACAAACCCCTGAAATTCTATACCTATTAAACTATAGCTCCCCATTTTCCTTTCACCCCTTCCCCCACATTCTATTTTCCATCTTCATGATTTTGCCAGCTCTATTGCCTCAACTAAATGGAACCATGCAACACTCATCCTTAAGAGGAAGCTTTTACCATGTCTTTAAGAGACATATCATGTACTTTTTATTCATTCATTGGTCAAAGGACTCCTGGGTCACATATACTTCTAGCTATTGTGAGGAACCCAGCAGTAAATATCAGTGAATATATAGCATCTATTCATGTTCCTGTTCTCAAATATTTAGTATATATTCAGAAATAAAATTACTATTATAAAATATAGCAATCCCATTGTAAATTGCTTTTTAGGTTGCCTTACTATTTCCCATAGTTACTGAACCATTTTACATTTATTTTAATCAGCAGTATACAAAAGGTTCAGTTTCTCCATAGCCTTAACAACATATGTTGTTTTGTGGGCAGTGGTTAATAGTATCCTAATTGTGAGATATAATCTTCCCTTGTGGATTTGATACTATTTCCCCATAGCTCATGATGCTAGGGCATCTTCTCATCTGTATGTCTTTGGAGAAGCATCTATTAGTGTCCTTTGCCCATGTTTTCACTAAGTTGTTTATCTTAGTTGTTTCTGAGTTGTATAAATTCTTTGTCTTCTGAATATTAATCTCTTATCAGATATGTGGCCTCCAAACACTTCTTCATTCCATGGTCTTCTTTTTCATCATGTTGTTAATGCCTTTTGAGACTATCAATGTGACTGGGTTTTTTCTTGTGTTGTCTATATTTTGGGGTAACCTTTATTCTTTTAATTCCTCTTCCTGCTATTCTAAAAGTTGACTATGATTAACCAAGTGTGAAAACTGAGAGGAGGTGACCATATGACACAAAGGAGTTTCAGGGAGTGGAAGCTAAACTGGCTGATGATAGAAATGGTGAATTTTGATAGATAAGGATATTTTAGGTGAGTTTTAGACATATATTTTAAACATAAACTAAATAGTAAAATCCTGGTTGGCTGAGTAAAATATGCAAAGAAAATAAAATAGCAAAGAGTAGCTTCTACATTTGTGACCTAAATTATTAGGTGGATAAAAATTCCATCATGAAATAGTAACATCTCAGAGAGAAACTGACTTGTAGACGGCTTTGATGGATAGTTTATATCTCCCAATAGAGTTTCCTGATGAGTAGTCAGATATATTAGTCTAGAATTAAGAGTAAAGATCCATGTTGTGGATATACATTAGAATTCTCTGGTTGACTATTTTAACAATGCTATAAGACAGTCATGAAATCCTAACTGCCACTGCATTAGATTAGGTTGCATCCATAACTGTGTTCATCTTTACTAGGCTCACTCACATATCTAGAGGTCAACAAGCTGCTTCATTATGGACACCAGCCTCAGCTGCCTGCTTCACTTGTATCATATCCTTGTTAGACTGGTCCACAGAGGTCTCCATGGTCATGGACAAAATGTAAAAGAGGAATTCCAAGCATAAGAGCCAGACATATTTCAAGACACTGCTTGTAGTATAGTTTGAAGATATTCTATTGGTTAAAGCAAGTCATTTTGGTCATGCCTACAGGCAGAATGCAAATCAACAGGGCAATGAGCCAGAGCCAATGAAGATAAGAGACTGAGCGTAATTGCAGTCACCATATCACAAATGTGTAGAGAGTGGATGTAATGCCTTGAGTCTAGAGGAAATAGATGAAGAATGGTGCATCATTTGTCTTCAACAAGAATCAAAAAAGAATCATGAAAGCAGCACCCTAGACCCCAGCTCTACCAACGTAGATCTCTCATCTGGAACCAGTAAGGTCTGGAAGAAGCTGAAAGGTGATCTTATTTTATCTATTCTCATGGTGACACCATTGCCAAACAGTACTCTTATACAAACCTGACAGAATGTGATAGAAGCATAATAGATAGTAACAAACAAAGGTTTGGGGGTAAACAATATAGAAAGTCATTACCAGGACAGAGAAGGCTGGGAAATAAGCAGGTTTATGTAGATACCACATCAATAGACACTCACTATCTACATAATGTGGACCCTTCTGTGCCATCCCCAGCTACCACTGTCTTAATGAAAATCTTCATCTTTCGCCCAGACCAAGTCACTGCTTCCCCTGAGTCCCATTTCATTAGCTCATTCTCCACAAACTCACTGGGAGGGTGGAGGCATGTTCGCAACCCAAACTTATTTTTTCCATCCCCCTTTAAAAAAAAAAAAAACTAATATAACTCTAATACACAAAATAGTCTGATATCAAGTAAACCCAGAAAACAAAGGCTGGCCATGGGATAAGTCAGTGGTTATCAACCTTCCTAATGCTGTGACCCTTTAACACAGTTCTTCATGATGTGTTGACCTCCAACCATAAAATTATTTTTTCTGCTACTTCATAACTGTAACCCTGCTACTGTTATGAATTGTAAATATTAGATATGCAGGATATCTTATAGGCATTCCAAAGAGGGTCATGACCCACAGGTTAAGAATCAGTGGAGTAAGCAGTGGTTCAATGGGAATTACACAGTAGCATCTGTAAAGACTTTCTGTTCAAAGAAAGAGCAGCTGATCCACACTGCTGGTCTGTAGGAAGTAATAGGACTTCCAGAGCCTGTTAAAGAGCACGTAAGGTTACAATCAGCCCGACCAGGACTTCGGAAGTTCTGTAGCGTGCCCCAGTTTTCTAGTAAAAAGTTTGGTTAAGGGAAGTCAATGGGGGAAGGCATGAACTAATATAAAGAGCCAAATCATTCACATGCTGCTGTGAACTGTGTTAGGACTATGATTCAGACAACATCTATAAAAAGAAAAAAAAAA